>SKCR01028659.1:0-214661 GCA_019454045.1 Zanthoxylum bungeanum
GGACTTCAAGCAGCACCTGAAGGCGAAGGCTGGTCTATCTGATTGAAACCAGATCATCATAAGATGAATTCGAAGACTACGTGCAGTACACTACTATTCTACTGCGACCGTGTAGGCCAAGTGATTGCCGCCTCTGAATGATGATCTTTCCACGGTGGATTATGAAGAAAGTGGTTCGTAGCAGGAGGGACGATGGCTTATTTATTGAATGCCGCTGGTTCGTTCCATAATTTTTCTGCTCAGGTATTAGGTAATATTTCTGTCCTTGGTTATACTTGGCCAGGATCATACATGGTATTATATTTATAGAATTTACACGCAATGTTTATGTGAGAACCTACTTTACTCTGTTAAATCGTTCCGACGATTTATTTATATGACGTATTTTGAGAGCTGATTATTATTTCAAATAAGTTTTAAGTTGAGTTCGAATTCGAATTTTAGATCTTATATTTTTATGACTCCTGCATTATTATATGAATTCGTACTCTTGGAATCGCCTTGATTGTATTATCAATAAAATGTTATTTGAAAGCAAAAAAAAAAAAAATATAAATAAATAAAACACTTGGAGACATTCACACAACCGGCCGACTATGAGTTATGACACGTGTTTAAAAAAAAGTCGCGGGGGCATTTTTACATTACAAATTGATTCACACTGTTTATAAATCGATTTTTAAAGATAGTTTTACGGGGAAGAATTTTTTCTCTTCCCAAATCTGAGTCGTTAAATTAAATTTCAACGATTCAGGTTCACACTGAAGTGATCCAACGGTCTAAATTTGGAGAGATTCTTTGGTGCAACAGTGGTATGGGTGACGTGGTACCACAAGCCAATCATTCATTGACATGTAGAGTTTTTTTACCTATTTTTTAGTTGTTTTTTACTTTTTAGCACGCGTGGCGGTGGATGATTGGCTTGTTGCATGGATGACGTGGTACCACTGTTGCATAGAAGATTTTCTCCTAAATTTGATATTAAACGAGCTCCGATAATTTTTTTACTCGAGTCCCGTGTCTGATTTTTGCACATGAAACTTAAATGATTCTACCTACCAATAAATTTATAATTACTTTCAACTTTCAATTAAGCAACAAGTTTAAAGTATTGATCTGTAATGACTAATGAGTATCTGGGTCGATTTTAATGCATTACAATTTGGCTGGAAATGACATTAAAGAAGTTGGAGAGACGTATACGTAACCCTAACTACATTGACCTTTGATCCGTTCCTTACTTTGAAGTGTACTCCAGAAACTTCCAAACTGAGACAAGAAAAATCTCATGCCACGTATTATAAAGCTTGTGGATCTCTTCTTTTCTTTTTTCTCTTCTACAAGGTTCTGGTAGGGTTTGTAATTTTGAAGGATGCAGAAATTATGAACATCAGCAGACAACTTGTTTGCAGCTGTTCTTAGTCAAGCCAGCATGCTTATTATAAGTAAATCCTCCTACTCCCTTAATATTGGGGTAATTTCGATAAGAGATTATAATATGAGTATGTGTACATGTCTCACCATATATAATATCAAAGTCAAAACATACATTTTAGCGTCGGATCGAACCCATACTATTAAGTTGTTTAATCCTCCTGAGATCCTCCCTTAGATGATGATGTGATAAAACTCACACAATAGAGGAGAAATGAGAGGAAAACTCTTCTTTTATTACACAAAACAAAAGAATTACAAAGCTACACAAAGCTTTACAAAAAACATCTCCACACTTTTTACTCTCTATTCTTTCTGTTTGGGACGCTGAAACTAATGGTTTAGGGCTCCTTTTATAGTGCCAAAATCGTATGCACTGTTGCAACACGTTTAGGCAATTGGCAAAACGTGTTGCCAACTCTACACGTTTACAGCTTGCTGGCTTTTGCATGTTTGATGAAGGCTGGCATGCATACTGCATGCTACACTGCATGCATGAAGTCAACAAATCTCCCTCCGGTGAAGATTTGCCCTAAAATCTAAGCCGACCATCAATCATCCAAACCCGATCCTCAAAAAGATCCACCCCTGGCTGCATCTGTATGACTGTCTACGTATCCTGAGTTGGGATCAAGCCAATCATAGTTCTCTATATCTCTATACTTTGACTATATGAAGAGTTTTATCATCCCGGCTATGACACGACATATTTCAAGCTTCTCATTTGGTAAAAATTTTGTGAACATATCGTCACCATTATCGTCGATGTGAATCTTTCTGAGTTCTAACAGTTTTGAACTCAGGATGTCCCGTATCCAATGATACCTCACATCGATATGTTTTGATCTCGAATGAAAAGTAGAATTTTTATCAAGGTAGATAGCACTCTGGCTATCACAATACAAAATGTACTTCTCCTACTTGAAACTCAATTCCTGGACAAATGTCTTCATCCACAGTAATTCCTTGCAAGCTTCTGTAGCTGCAATGAATTATGCCTCTGTTGTAGAAAGTGCAACATATCTTTGCAACCTTGACTGCCATGCCACAACTCTCCCTGAAAGAGTAATTAGATACCCCGAAGTAGACTTACGGGTATCTACATCACCTGTCATATTTGAATCGATGTAGCCCATTAACACTGGATTGTTGCTTCCAAAACATAGTCTCAATTTGATGTGCCTCGAAGATACCACATTATCCATTTTACAGCATTCCAGTGTTCTCTTCATGGGTTTGACGTAAACCGGCTGACCAATCCAACTGGGTGTGCTAGGTCTGGCCTTGTGCACACCATGGCATACATGAGACTTCCCACTACGTAGGTGTATGGAATCTGTTTCATTTCCTCATTCTCTGTCTCACTAAAGGTACTCTGTTGTATACTCAATCTAAAGTGGGTAGCAAGAGGAGTGCTAACTGCTGTAGCCTTGTCCATTTGGAACCACTGAAGTACTTTCTTAAAGTACTCCTCCTATGACAAGTATAATTTCTTGGCTTTTCGATCAAGGCAGATCCGGATGTCAAGAATCTGTTTTGCTGGCCCCAAGTCTTTCATCTCAAAAGATTTTCTCAGTTGCTGCTTCAAATTATCAATCCTCGATTGATTCCGGCCAACTATCAACATATCATCTACATTCAACAGTAAGATGATAAAGTCATCGTCAGAAAATTTCTGAACGAAAACACAATGGTATGAAGTGGTCTTCTTGTATCACTGCTCCCCCATAACTGACTCAAACTTCACGTACCACTATCTTAGTGCCTGTTTCAAACCGTAGAGGCTTTTCCTGAGTCTACACACATAGTCCTCTTTTCCTTTGACTCTGAAGCCTTTTGGTTGTTCCATATAAATTTCTTCTTCCAAATCCCCATGAGGAAATGCGGTCTTGACATCCATCTGCTCGATCTCCAAATCAAGGCATGTTGCTAAGCTGAGCACCACTCTGATGGATGACATCTTCACAACTGGAGAGAATATTTCATCAAAGTCACTGCCTTTCCTCTGATTGAATCACTTGACAACTAATCTCGCTTTGTACCGGGGTTATGAAGTGTGTTCCTATTACTTCACTATGTACACCCATTTGTTCTTCCAAGCCCATTTGCTTTTTGGCAATTTCACCAACTCGAAAGTGTGATTTTCATGCAAAGATTTCATCTTATCTTGCATAGCTTCCTCCCACTTTTCTCTGTTCTCTGTTTGCACAGCCTCCTAGTAGCTTTCGAGTTCTCCCCCGTCAGTAATCAGCACATACTCATATGCAGAGTATTTAGTTGAAGGTCTCCTCTCTGTCAGACCTTCTCTGTGGAAGTGTTGGTGTAACTTCGGTACTGGTGGTTGATCATGATCATCATCATCGTCTCTGGGAGCTTCAACACATGTACCCTCCTGGTTGGGAACCTGTAACGACCGGTAGTAATTACTACTACCTATGATAATATTATTACGTACGGGACATAGGAACGTAAAATAATTCATGTTGTGACTCAATTACAATTATGTGAAGACTTTGGGAACGACCGGTAAAGTTCTTGAGGTCCCGAGAAGAAACTGTATCATATGCCCTTTTGTACTATATGTGTAGTATTTGGGCATAACTTTTTCATACAAACTCGGATTTTTATGAATTTTATATCGTCGAAAAGCTTAGACCGAGACCTACAACTTCCGCCCTTAAACATTTTTCCAAAATCAGACCAGAACTGGGTCAAAAACGCAAGTAAAAATCTGGATGAATAGTAACTACGGACCCAAATGTAAAAATCCCAAACTTTCTCCTCTTCTTCCACACTCTTCTATAACTTTACAAAATATCTAGAGGGTCCTACTATATAAATAAGACACTACTCCCAAATCTCAAAATTTGAAGAAGGAAAAGGAGGAAGAACGTGAAGAAGAGAGGAGGGAAGAAAGAAGAAATGAGAGAAGAGAAGAAAAGAGAAGGAAAATGAGAAGAGGAAAGAAAGAAAAGAAGAAAAGAAGATGGGCAACCATGAAAGGTGAAGAGAATCAAGAGAAAGAGAGGTAAGAAAAACTTAACCCAAACTTTAAAATTTTGATTTTGATGATTCAAATGATGTAGTGATGATAAAATCACATTTTGGGTTCCAAATGTTGAGATTATTAGCTTAAGAGTTATGTTTGTGTGCTTGGAAGTATGGATTAAAGGTTGTTAAATGTTGAGTTTTATATGTTAAGAATGATTGGATGAGATTAAAGATTGATTAATGATGAAACATGTGTTTGATGAGATTTTGATATGAGTTTGTGTTGGTTTTGAATTGAGAAGTTCAAGTTCCATTTTTCTTGTCATGGCCAAGTAGTACCTTATATGTAGGGGCTGTCTTCTAGTAGGTTTTAAGAATTTGATGATGTTAGTATGTGATTTTTATGTAAAATTGGGTAGAATTACCTAAGGTTGCAAGAACGAGAGAATTTAGGCATGTCGCACACCAAATGTTCGACATAATGTCACACTTAATTTAATTAAAGAAAATAAGCACAATTCTTATGTTGGAGAGAGTGTTTAAGATAATGAAAATTCTGATGAGGGTTTCCGGATTAAATGCACTAAATGAGATGGCGAGATAAGGAAGTTAGAGAGTAAAGTCAATTCTGTCTCATTTCGGACAGGCTGTGCTTGGAAGTTTATAACTTGAGTTTTATAAGTCCGATTGATGAACCGTAAAATTATAGATAAACTAGATACATAGAACAGTAACATATCCAAATTTCAGAATTTTTGGACTTAAGATGAGACCGGACCGAATTTTTGAAGTCGGGCTATCTGCTGTCCCTGTGTGCAGTTTTTCCAGTCGCGTGACCCCCAAACATCAGTCCATAACTTGAGTTCTAGGAATCGAAACTGCGATCCGTAAAATCCAACATAAAATAGACACATAAGCGAGTAATCTATTAAAATTTCAGCCTCAAATTCAGCCCCGATTTAACGCACCGAATTTTCAAAGTCAGTGTTGGTGCACTGAAATTTTCTGGAAAAAGGGGCAGAATATGGAGTTTTGTGAAATAGCTTAAGAAATGCTCGAACGAGCGTAATAAAAATTGTTAGACTACACTAAAATGTTAGGAACATAGAGAGTATGAGTTATCAAGAATAATGAACAAATTTTGTTAAATGAAAATATAATTCACACCCTTGGTATTAACGAATTTTGCTAATTCTAGATTATCTTCATGAGATGCGATCCCGCGAGCATCGCAAGGCGTCACAAGCAAGTTCTAAATCAGTGAGTGGACCTCTTTTCCTTAATCAGTTTTATCTATTACGTTTTTCATATCAAACTTACTTTATGCCTTAGGGCGTTAGATTTCTTACTTGCTTTTTTACTTGAAATGTATTTTTTATGATATATTTCAGTTGTGCTTTACACATAAGAGTTTTATAAGCATGAGTTTTTATGTATTTCGGGGCATGAGGTAAAACCTCACCCCAGTATGTAACTTGAGATTCAGATGGAATTGATGGATACAGAGAGCATGTGCACATGTTGAGGACTAGGGGGAGGCTACTAGATCCTCAGCGCTCAGATGGTACATTCCTGGGCGGAGATGCGCCTACGGGCGGAGATGCGCCTACGGGCGGAGATGCGCCTTCGGGCGGAGATGCGCCTACGGGTGGAGATGCACCTTCGGGCGGAGATTCTGTTTTCAGAAAAAGGGTTTCAATTTTTCAGTTTTCAGAAAAGAGTTTTAGAAAAGAATTTAGAAAGACGGATTTAGAACTAAGTACAAGAAAGAGTTTTCGGATTTCAGATTTTCATACTACAGTTTTCAGAGTTTCAGAATCCAGGTTTTTAGCAAATAGTTTTCAAAAAACAGATTTCTCAAAGCCAGAATTTTAAAGACAATTTTCAGAAAAATGAAGTTTTTAGAAATAGAGTTTTCATGTAAAGATATTTTGGAAACATGGTTTTTTAAAGCTAAAAGATTTTTATTAGTTTCCAGTTATTAGTCCACTCACTTAGATCGTATGACGATCTAACCCCCATCCAGTTTTATCTGTTTTGTAGGGATTCCATGAGGACAAGCTCGGGAGAATGGATACTGATACAGTCACTAGGGATGGAGTCCACCAGCATTAAGTCACAAAGTATAAGAGTCTAGTGTAAAGTCAAAGTATTTGTATGCATTAGTGTTGTACTAGTCATTATAAGTGTCTATTAAAGTGTTGTAAAATAAACATTTTCCGAGTATGCATTTACAAGTATTAAAAGTATTTTATATTGGTCGAGTTAAGGTCGTTATGCACGACATTGCATTAGAATAGTTTATGATACAGTCAGAAAGTCAGAGGCTTATGGGGTTAGTATAACTATCCATTCCCGATAACATCTTCCAGATCGGGGATGTTACAAGATGATATCAGAGCATGGTCTAGGGAGTCAGTGACTGCAATGGGCAGAGTGCTGGGGTCTTGTATACGTAGTATGTCCGGGATACCCTATATGAGGCACTACCTCTCCAGTATCCGATCCTCGAGTACGTCCTCAAAGCTTCTCAGACAGGTTAGTGAATATTTCCCCAGCTATTCGAATTCCTCTTCCCTTATTATAGTTAAGGATCATTCCGTAGTAATCTTAGACTAATTTCCGAAGTTCCGAATAAGCTAGGAAACCAGATTGATAAGTCCCAATGAAAGATGAGAAAAGAGCAAGAAAGAGAAAAATAGACCAGAAGAAAAGATACCTAGAAGTTTGAATTAGTTAGAGACAGAGATGTGAGGAGATAGAAAGAAATAGAAAAGATTAAAGATATCCACCCAGGAAAGTAGAAAAGAAAAATAAAGCTGGAGAAGGAGTAAGACAAGATAGGAAACATAAAGTCAGAGTAGTAAGCAAAGCACTAAGAACCCATAGCAGTAAAAGAGAGTAACGAAAGCCCCAAAAAGTATTAGATTTGCTTAATAAGATTAAAATTTCATTCATACTCAAGAAATCATTCCAAGTAATCCAATAGTTTTCGAGATTCTCTCTTAGATAGTGAACTTCCCGAGTAACAAAGAATAACCAGAGAGACAACAGCAGTAAGAAATCTAGGATAGTCTCGAGAGCCTCAAATGGATCTAGATGCCAAAGAGGATTTCAGATACCCAAACTCCGACTTCGATTCCCAAGTAAGTAGTAGAAACGGTTAGTTGCCTTTTCCCAGTAAACTTGATAGAAGGAAAAAACCCTGAACCATCTAGTCTTCAACACCCTTCAATGACACCGGATAAAAGGAGTTATACTGATAGAACCTATCTTATAGGCATAGATGACCATAAGAGATTTGACAAAGAGTCCACCCACAAATTCGGAAGATAGATTAGTCTAAAGTTAAGTAGAAATCCATGAGCATATATAAGGATAAACTGGTGAGGACAAGAAAGTTAGGAGTGACGAAGTAACAATATAAGGAATAAAGTAGAATGTCATAATAGTAACCTATAGCATGGATGGAGATGAGAATTTAGGAAGTAGAAGTACCATACAGAAATAAGATAAAGATAGAGAACTAGGAATAGATAAGGAATGAAGGAACTTATGGAAGTACGAATTAGAGACATGAAGTTAAGTAATAGAGGATAATACCAAGATTAGCAATAAAAAATAAACATAGCAAGATTAGAAGGGAGTGGAAGATAAAAAAAAGGATTAAAGAATAGGTTCTTTCATTAAGTAAAATACCCCTCATATTTAGAAGAATTTCTCTAAGTTGATTCAATATTCTTAAAACCATTCCGCATAGGTAGCAAATCCTATAGTTAATCAAGGGTCGTTATAAGAATAAAAGAAGAAAAGAAATAAAGGACAATCAATGAACTTTTTATGGATACAAGATGTCAATAGAGAAAAGAAAATTTTAGGTCATTCGGAAATCCAATTAGTAGATAGACAAGATGAATGACAATTAAAATGATAGATAGCTCCCCATAGTCAAGAGATCCAATAAATAAGAATTTTTTTTTGCCCAAGATTTTCACTCCTTCGAGATACTAGTTAAAGAAGCTATCCTGATAGAGTCCATCTCATACCTATCCTACATGAGCAATGGACTCCATCAGGACATAAAGTACCAGCACAATGATAGTGAAACTTTCCGAGGCATGAAGAAAAAGGATTAGTAAGATGTGAACAGTTTCTATTAGTATAGACGACCGTGAAGGAAATCCAATGAGATACTATTTAAGAGATAAATGAGACTTTAACATGAACATCCACATAGGAGAAAGATTAAAGAAGCCTTGAGAGAATAAATGAGAAAACACTTAGGATAGTTCACGGATCAAAGAAGACAGAGTGAGGATTGTTAAACCAGTAAAGGATTACAAAGTTAGATATCGAAGAAACCGCAGATAAGTTGAGTTAGTAAGGATTAATAGAAAAGCATAAGGATGAGTATAGGAATAAATCTATAAGATCAGAAGTATTTAGGGAAGTAATAGAGTAAAGAATTGATAATAGTTATGAAACCTTAGAGCATAGTAAAGAAAAGGACTTGTGAAGAATAGTAATGATAAGTTTAGGCAAAAGCACGAAATGGCTTGTAATGGTTGAGTAAAAACCAAGATTTAAGAAGAATGAAATAAATGAACTAAAAAAAAAATGATCTTGAGGGTCGAAATAAATAAAGTTTTCAAAGGGACAAAGGAATAAGGAGTCAAGAGACTAAGATTAGGACGAAACCTTCAAGGAATCAGAGAGATTAGAGGAATAAAGATTATAGAAAATCATTTAGGGGAAAGAAAGTGAGTAATCTATAAAGACCTCTTAAAAAGTAAGGATTGTAGAAGGAGAATAGTATATAGGCCAGAGATTAAGTGAGAGATGCTCGTGGTAGACAAATAGAAACAGTTCTCAGACAAGTAAATGAGTAAGAGGTGAAGGACTAGAATGGTGAATGAGCCATCATAGCAGAAGAAATCCCATAAATAGGATAGCAAAAGGATTACAGAAGTATCCAAAGGAAGAGTGTAGTATCAACATAGAGTTAAATAACAAAGGGTAAGTTAGGAATTTTTTTTAAACTATAAACCCAGTATAAGAAAAGACATCAGATAAGTGTACATGGAAGCTTTAGGTGAGGGCATGTATGTTGGGGTTGGTGCTCAGAGTGCCAATCCGCATCGTATTTATGTCTGATTCATGAATACGAACATCCTATTTTCGCATAATACTACTTATTTAGTGGTTGCACCTCTTGTTCTTATATATATATTCGATCTAATTACTATTAGATTGAAACTAAATATTGTTTAGTGATATATATATATTAGACAAAGGCCCGATAATATATAATGCAGTACACAGTTACAAATTTAGTTTGTAATTGACATTGGGAAGTGTCACTGCTAATGTATATTATCAAATAAAGTTCCTGGTCAAGATTCACTAACACGGGTCGGTTAGTCAAATCTGTTGAGACCAGTACATGTCGTATATCGGGACTCGGTCCGATGGTTTATCCTAATGAACCATGAGTCTACGGAGACTCGTATAGACATGTAGGTGTTTATAATAGATAAACACTGAACGGCTCACCGAAGATTCTTAATGGATGGTACGCCAACGTCAATAAGAATCTTCTCTGGTTGAGTAGCATAGTGGTCCTTCGACTTGAGACACCACTGTGGATGTATGAGATATCCTCCACACTTAGATGGCAGTCACGTCACCGATCTATTTAGATCAGACCTCCGCCTGTTCGTTGGGTGTGGACTAATCATCAGGATATCCTGTGTGTGTCAAGATAGGATCCGTCAGTTCTGTGTACAGAGCATAGGTAGTCCATATATAATTAGCAGTCTGTTAAATCTGTGGCCACAGTAAACTTCGGAAGTAAGTTCCGAATGTTATTTAGAGATTGCTAATGAATACGTCGACGGGATAATACCTATAGAGATTTGACGTTTACATCTATATCTCTGGGATTATCCGGATACCTGTGACGGAGAGATTATACGTATGCAATGACCTCGACCTGTATGATTCAGCCTGATTATCCGTGATCGTCATAATCTACGGGTGGATAGATTATGGACACGAAATTGTTTTTCGTGACGGATATACCTGAATCTATAGAGTCTCAATAATGAAACAAACTCGTAGAGCACTAGAGCGACATTTATGAATAATGATGATTATTTATAAATCGTTTAATCGTTAAACGAAAAATACATGCGAACGGGCCGAACCGTCTTTTCCTAATTAATGTGTATTTGTATTTAATATATGATATTATTAAATACACATTAATAAATAGTCAAATAGAAGGTATTTGACATATATCATCAATATATGTATTTGAGATATTTAAAGTAAATATAATACATATATTTGAGATATTTGTATTTAATTAATTATTTAATTATTTAATTGTTAAATGATTAATATAATTAAAATATAAATATCTCACCAAATGATAAAGTTAGGAAATGATTATAAGTGTAAAAGTTTGACTTTACATTAATGGAAAAGGTTGTCAAATTGATTTTGACTTCTTAAGATATTTGTTCAAAAATTGTTTGAAAAATAAAATATCTTTTTCCTTTATTTCTTTATAATTTCGGCCAATACACTTAAATATAAGAGTTATATTTATCTTAGTTGCATTTATTGACTTAAATAAATATCTAGTAAAGTGTTATTAAGATATTTGTGCAAGTTGACCAAATGTAAAGTTAAATGAAATTGAAATGAAATTTGGTATAAATGTATACACAATTTCGGCCAAGGGCAATTTTTTGTCCTAAGTATAAATTGTTTTCATTTCACTTTCATTTGATAACCTAATACACTTTAAAGAAAACTCCATTAATGGAAGCAAAGGAAGCTTGTGAGAAAGAAAGAAGAAATCAAAGAAAGCTTGGATTTTAGTAAGTTTTTCCAACTTGCTATTAGAAAGGAAAATGTTCCTTAGGATCTAGGCTTTAACATATGATGTTCTTAGATTAGTTCTTTCTTTATTCTTTGTGTTTTTGATGATGGAAGTTTTGGAGAAAGTGTAGAGCATGTGTGATGATGGAAGCTTATGGCTATTGTAGTAATAAGTGTTCTTTTGTGGTTTTGGAAACCTTGTTGCTAATCTAGAGTTGTTGACCCACTCTTAGATGACCTAGATTTGATCTTGAGTTGTTTCATTGTGTTGAGACTTTGATTGGATGGAAGAAAGATGATTGAAGTGTTGGATTTAACCAATTTGGTCTAATTTGTCCAATTTGATGAAATTAAAAAATTAAGGTTCATGACCAATTCCAAATTTGGGGCTTTTCATATATGTTGTGTATTTGGATGTGTATATGATGCATATAAAGTTTCATGTTCATTGGATTACATCTTGATGTGTTTTGATGCATGAAATGACAAAGTGCACAAAATGGCACCATTGGAGTGCATTCGGCCAAAGGAGTCAAATTTGGGTTTTTGGTTGCTTTTGGTGTTTTGATGTTTTGAACATGCTAAGTTCATCTTAGAAATGATTTAGAATCATTCAAAATTGATTAGATCAATTTCGGACTAAAATGGACAAAATACCAAGTGTAAGGGCAATTCGGTAAATTCACTTAAATATGATTTATTGAATTTTATTTCATGATTTGATTATTGGATAATTAAATAAATATGTTTATTTAATTAATCCGAGAAAAAGTTTTGAAATCGGAAAATTTGATTTTCCACCGCTTCCGCTGCATTACCGATATTCCCCCTAAAAACCCCTACAATGTATGGGATAAGAACATTTATGACAGTGTTAAGGATAGCTAGGGACATACGAAATCAGATATTTTTCAGATAAAGAAGAAGATATGACCTATAATAGGTGCAGATAGAGAATAATACATAAAAGTAAATCAAAGAGATGGATGATTCCAGTATGGAAAATAAAATAGTCAAAAGGTAATAACAAATAAGAGAGAACATACTAGGTAAGAATTGATAGAAGGGTAATTTAATGTAAAAATTAAGACATTAAGATTACCTAATATGGAAATTAATGGAGAGAATATATTTAGTTGCTTCCACATATGAGAAGACAAATGAATATAAAAGAATAACAGAGAAAGATCGAGAATTGAGATCTATAAGATATAGTTCAAAAATAAAATACGGACCAAGTAAGCTCTTAGTAAAATAAAGCAAGGATAACAAGAATACTAAGAAAGAATTAAGGAGGAGTTGCGTAAAGTACCCAGCTCTAGTTCAAAGAGACCAAACTACTGTGGGTTTAGGATGGTTTAACCGTGGGTTATGAGTGGTTTGGTATTATAACATAAGAACAGCAAAATAAGTTAATACGAGCGGTTGTCGAGAGACATAAGACAGAAGAATAGAAAAGAAAGATTAATAATGTAATTCGCGGATGATCGGATGAGATATTAGGAAGACGGAAAGGAAATTGTTAGGCTAGGATAGAATAGTAATCAAAGGATGGTCAGAATTTAAGGTTGAAATAAGTATGTGGAGAGAAAATTTCAATAAGAAAGACAAAATAGACCAAGAAAGTCTATAGTGGTCGATAAAATGAAGTAAAGAGTAGGTGAATACAAGGAAAGGGTTAGGAGAGAGGAATCGATGAGATACAACCAAGGTAGGGAATAATTCTAAGGTTAGGATGGACAAATGGAATGGAGAATTATTAGGTATTGGTAATAGATATTAGGATCCTCGGTGGAAACCAAGAAACTAGTTATTAAGAGTTTGCTCATGTTAAGGAATCATGAGGCATAAGTGAAAGTCTGTAAAGAAGAAATCGTAGAGATAAATAGTATAAGGGATAGTGAAAGAACAGAAGGATAATAACCCAAAAGTATTCAACATAACTATAATAGGACGAAGACTTAGGAAATAGGAAAAGAGGAAGATTAAGTGGCCAGCAGAGGTTAGAGACAAGAAGATCAAGGAAACTACGGGTTAAACGCCAAAGAGGATTCGAGGACAAATCCTATTTAAGGATGAGAGAATTTGTAACAACCGGTAGTAATTACTACTACCTATGATGATATTATTACGAACGGGACATAAGAACGTAAAATAATTCATGTTGGGACTCAATTACAATTATGTGAAGACTTTGGGAACGACCGGTAAATTTCTCGAGGTCCCGAGAAGAAACTGTATCATATGCCCTTTTGTAGTATATGTAGTATTTGGGGCATAACTTTTTCATACGAACTCAGATTTTTATGAATTTTATATCGTCGAAAATCTTAGACCGAGACCTACAACTTCCGCGTTAAACATTTTTCCAAAATCGGACCAGAACTGGGCCAAAAATGCAAGTAAAAATCTAGATGAATAGTAACTACGGACCCAAATGCAAAAATCTCAAACTTTCTCAATTCTTCCACACTCTTCTATAACTTCACAAAATATCTAGAGGGTCCTACTATATAAATAAGACACTATTCCCAAATCTCAAAATTTGAAGAAGGAAAAGAGGAGGAAGAACGTGAAGAAGAGAGGAGGGAAGAAAGAAGAAATGAGAGAAGAGAAGAAAATAGAAGGAAAATGAGAAGAGGAAAGAAAGGAAAGAAGAAAGAAAGATGGGCAACCATGGAAGGTGAAGAGAATCAAGAGAAAGAGAGGTAAGAAAAACTTAACCCAAACTTTAAAATTTTGATTTTGATGATTCAAATGATGTAGTGATGATAAAATCACATTTTGGGTTCCAAATGTTGAGATTATTAGCTTAAGAGTTATGTTTGTGTGCTTGGAAGTATGGATTAAAGGTTGTTAAATGTTGGGTTTTATATGTTAAGAATGAATTGGATGAGATTAAAGATTAATTAATGATGAAGCATGTGTTTGATGAGATTTTGATATGAGTTTGTGTTGGTTTTGAATTGAGAAGTTCAAGTTTCATTTTTCTTGTAATGGCCAAGTAGTACCTTATATGTAGGGGCTGTCGTCTAGTAGGTTTTAAGAATTTGATGATGTTAGTATGTGATTGTTATGCAAAATTAGGTAGAATTACCTAAGGTTGTAAGAACGAGAGAATTTAGGCATGTCGCACACCAAGTGTTCGACATAATGTCACACTTAATTTAATTAAAGAAAGTAAGCACAATTCTTATGTTGGAGAGAGTGTTTAAGATAATGAAAATTCTGATGAGGGTTTCTGGATTAAATGCACTAAATGAGATGGCGAGATAAGGAAGTTAGAGAGTGAAGTCAATTTTGTCTCATTTCGGACAGGCTGTGCTTGGAAGTTTATAACTTGAGTTTTATAAGTCCGATTGATGAACCGTAAAATTATGGATAAACTAGATACATAGAGCAGTAACATATTCAAAATTTCAGAATTTTTGGACTTAAGATGAGACCGGACCGAATTTTTGAAGTCGGGCTATCTGTTGTCCCTGTGTGCAGTTTTTCCAGTCGCGCGACCCTCAAACATCAGTCCATCACTTGAGTTCTAGGAATCGAAACTGCGATCCGTAAAATCCAAAATAAAATAGACACATAAGCAAGTAATCGATTAAAATTTCAACCTCAAATTCAGCCCCGATTTAACGCACCGAATTTTCAAACTCAGTGTTGGTGCACTGAAATTTTCTGGATATGGAGTTTTGTGAAATAGCTTAAGAAATGCTCGAACGAGCATAATAAAAATTGTTAGACTACAATAAAATGTTAGCAACATAGAGAGTATGAGTTATCAAGAATAATGAACAAATTTTGTTAAGTGAAGATATAATTCACACCCTTGGTACTAACGAATTTTGTTAATTCTAGATTATCTTCAGGAGGTGCGATCCCGCGAGCATCGCAAGGCGTCACAAGCAAGTTCTAAATCAGTGAGTGGAGCTCTTTTCCTTAATCAGTTTTATCTATTACGTTTTTCATATCAGACTTACTTTATGCCTTAGGGCGTTAGATTTCTTACTTGAAATGTATTCTTTATGATATATTCAGTTGTGTTTTACACAGAAGAGTTTTATAAGCATGAGTTTTTATGTATTTCGGGGCATGAGGTAAAACCTCACCCCAGTATGTAACTTGAGATTCAGATGAAAATGACGGATACAGAGAGCATGTGCACATGTTGAGGACTAGAGGGACGCTCCTAGATCCTCAGCGCTCAGATGGTACATTCCTGGGCGGAGATGCGCCTACGGGCGGAGATTCTGTTTTCAGAAAAAGGGTTTCAATTTTTCAGTTTTCAGAAAAGAGTTTTAGAAAAGAATTTCGAAAGACGGATTTAGAATGAAGTACAAGAAAGAGTTTTCGGATTTCGGATTTCATATTTCAGATTTTCAGAATACAGTTTTCATAGTTTCAGAATCCAGATTTTTAGCAAATAGTTTTCAGAAAACGGATTTCTCAAAGCCAGAATTTTAAAGACAAATTTCAGAAAAATGAAGTTTTTAAAAATAGAGTTTTCATGTAAAGATGTTTTGAAAACATGGTTTTTTAAAGCTAAAAGATTTTTATTAGTTTCCAGTTATTAGTCCACTCACTTAGATCGTATGACGATCTAACCCCCCCTCCACTTTTATCTGTTTTATAGGGATTCCAGGAGGACAAGCTCGGGAGGAAGGATACTGATGCAGTCACTAGGGATGGAGTCCACCAGCATTAAGTCACAAAGTATAAGAGTCTAGTGTAAAGTCAAAGTATTTGTATGCATTAGTGTTGTGCTAGTCATTATAAGTGTCTATTAAAGTATTGTAAAATAAATATTTTCCGAGTATGCATTTACAAGTATTAAAAGTATTTTATGTTGGTCGAGTTAAGGTCGTTATGCACGACATTGCATTAGAATAGTTTATGATACAGTCAGAAAGTCAGAGGCTTATGGGATTAGTACAGTTATCCCCTGCCGGTAGCATCTTCCAGATCGGGGATGTTACAAAACCTCATCTTCAACTGGCACCGGTGTATGAGGTTCTGGATTCACATCAATATTTCTGTATTGCTGGGACATTGTCTTTATCTCATTTCTGATATCTTTTATGGTCTGGTCTTCAACGAACACAACATCTCGGCTTCTGACAATCTTCTTCTCAACAAGATCATATAATATGTAGTCGAAATCATCCTGACCATAGCCAATAAAGACACATTGTCGTGTCTTTGCATCAAGTTTGGATCTCTCGTCCTTTGGGATGTGTACAAAGACTTTGCACCCAAAGATATGTAAGTGATCATATGACACTTCTTTTCCTGTCCAGACTTGATTATGAACATTACCTTTTAGTGCGACTGTTGGGGACATGTTCAAAACATGTACGGTTGTGTTGAGTGTCTCCCCCAAAATGTCTTTGGTAGCTTGGCTTGTGAGAGCAAGCTTTCGCACAAGGTTCTGTTTATCTTCTCAACTCGGCTATTCAACTGAGGTGTCGTTTGATATCGGATTCCTTACATCTTGCAGTACTGATCAAACAGACCTCTGTATTCTCCACCATTATCTGTTCTGATGCATTTCAGTTTCTTGGCAATTTCTCTTTCCACCAGGATATGAAACTCCTTGAATACTCTCAACACTTGATCTTTTCTTTTAATGTGTATACGCATATCTTCATTAAATGATCATCTATGAATCTCACAAAATAAAGTGACCCACCAAGTGTTCTTGTCTGCATCGGACCGCATACATTTGAATGTATGAGATCAAGTACCTCCGGTTTTCGTTGAGGCGGGAAGCTCTGAAAGGACACCCTGTTCTGCTTTCCAGCCATGCAGTGTTCACACTTCTGTAAGTGTGAGTTCTTCAACCCAGGAAGAACATTCCTTCGGCGCAGTACTTCCATCCCTGTTTGACTCATATGACCGAGCTTTTTATGTCATAGCTCGGCTGCCTCATTACTATTGACTGTATTTATGCTACTATTGGAAAGTTTAGCATGCATCAAATACAATGGTGAATCTTTCTTACCTCGAGCTATCACTATTGATCCTTTAGTGAGCTTCCAAATGACGTCACTAAAGGTGCTGCAGAAACCTTCATCATCCAGCTTGCCTGTTGAGATCAGGTTTAACCGGATGTCTGGGATGTGATTGACTCCCTTCAACACCAGCCTTGTCCCGTTGTCTGTTTCAAGGTAGATGTCTCCAATACCGACGACTTTGGACTGGCTATCATTCCCCATACTTACAGCACCGTAGTCCCCTGGCGTGTAAGATGAAAAAAGTCTCTGCGAGATGTGACATGTATGAAGGCGCCACAATCTTTCACACAGCTGGTCTCGTGGCTGGCAAGATTCACAATATTTTCTTCATAGATAATGAAGAATTCTTTGGAGATTTTATCGATGGTGGCAGTAATAACTCTTTCTTGGTTAGAGTCACTATCCCTTTTGTTGTCTTTGGACTGCTCGTTCTTCAATTTGTAGCAATCTCTCTCCATATGACCTTTTCTTTTTGCAATGGTAGCACTTTATATCTCTTGTTCTTGATTTACCTCGGTTCTTGTCTGATCTACCTGGGCCTCGGCTTTTACTCCTCCCCTTTCTGTTGTTATTCTCAGTCAATAAAGCTTTTGAGGTTGAGGTTGATGTTGTCCCTTGTATTCTCATCCTTTTTTCTTCCTCGAAGATTCTGGTTTTTGCCATCTCCAGTGTGACTCTTCCATCTGTGGCTGAATTTATCACCGTAGATCTGAACGCTTCCCAAGATTCTGGTAACGTATTTAGGAGTATTAAATCATTTACCTTATCTCCGAAGTCTATGCCTAATCCAGACAATTCTTTGATGGTTTCGAGAAAATCATTGATATGGTCCGCCATAGCTGTACCTTCATCGTATTTCAACCCCATCATTTTCTTGATGTAGTACAGCTTGTTGTTGTCAGTCTTTGCTAGAAAAAACTCCTTCATCTTTCTCCATAAGACACGTGCATTTGTATCTTCACTAACATGGTTCACTATACTATCGTCGATCCACTGATGAATAGTACTGCATGTTTTCTGGTGAAGATTGTTCCACCATGCTTCGGACATTGCTTATAGTTTCTCCTCCAGAAAAACAGATCTATCATAGTCTTTCACATATAAAAGGTCTTTCATCATTCCTCTCCATGTGAAATAATTGGTGTTAGTCAACAAAATTATTTTTCCGTTGCCCCATCCATCATAAATATTCTAAGAAAATTTTCAAAAAACAGAGCTCACCGTTGCGTCCGGAATGGTCGAAAATGGTGGAAATGATACTTCGTTTGCCAAAATCCGACACATGGATCAAAATAAAAATTTTAGAAATTACAAGGGTCAAGTGTAATTTCCAAAAGTTCAGGGGCCCAAATGCAATTTATGAAAGTTCAGGGACTAAAATGTAATTTTTGAAAAGTGTAGGGATCTTTCTGAAATTTATCATAAATTTGCTGACATGGCACTTGAGCTCACGTGGCAGACACGTGTCGCTGACTGGATGACCTGTGGCTGATGACTGGGTTGCTGACGTGTCCTACTGACTAGGCTGCTGACTGTGCCTCACTGATTGACGTGGCGATGATTGGGTGCTGACTGGACGTTGATGTGGTGATGACATCAGCGTTTTCTTCCTCGGTTGGCGCGTGTTGCGGGTGAAGCGCTTGGGTTGCTCTCTGCCCTGCGCATGCGGGGTCCTGGGAGCTTTGATTGATCGCCGGAAAATACCACCGTGCTCGTCTCGGCGTGAAAAATTCGATGGTATGCTCACTGATTTTTGACAACTTTTATCGGAACCGATTTTCCGAACCGAACCTCTATTTCTGAGTTTCAGGATCCCACCGTGAAACCTTAGCTTATGATACCACTTGTTGTGATAAAAGTCACACAATAGAGGAGAAATGAGAGGAAAATTATTCTTTTATTACACAACAAAAGAATTACAAAGTTACACATAGCTTTACAAAAAATCTCTCCACACTATTTACTCTCCATTATTTCTGTTTGGGATGCTGAAACTAATGGTTTAGGACTCCTTTTATAGTACCAAAACCGTGTGCACTGTTGCAACACGTTTTGACAGTTGGCAAAACGTGTTCCAAACTCTACAAGTTTACAGCTTGCTGACTTTTGCATGCTGGATGAAGGCTGGCATGCTACAATGCATGCATGAAGTGCATGAAGTCAACAGACGAAGCATGCTATCGTCCTTGAGGCAATCGATGTTAAAGTTGCTCTAACATTATAGAGAATGATGTATGGATGCTCTGACTTAAAGATTGCCCTAATGTAGGGCAAGGTTTTAAGAAATGAATGAATAAAAAAGAATATGATACATTGATTCTTGGTTGTTATGTGTATGTGGTTCTATATAGTTTAACATGTAAATATTTTTATTCTTCTATCAAATATATGATCAATTTTACACTTGAGTGGTCGTCAAGTATATCTTTTGAAAAAGATCTAATATCTGTAATTTTATTTTTATTTTTCATAAAAAAATTATTTTCAGAATTCAAACTCATTTATAAAAATAACAAGTTAACACTTATCACCTTGCTAATTGCTATGCTACCTTCCCACTTAGCACTTAAATATTCCTTTTCATTTCAACTTAACTCTTCCAAGAAAATTTTCCATCTAAGGCTCAAGCATTAGTTTTGGGAGGAAAGTAGGCAACCCTAAATGCATTCTACATATCTAAAAGTGCCCTAGAAAATCTACAAATACTTGATTGATTAGAAATGACCAAATAGACTTCAAAAATAAATATCAACCTATCTTATAATTTCCAATATGATTATCGAACGAATTTTTTTGGCCGGTATTTGACTCATCGGTAATAAATTATTGATTGAAAATTTGAAATAGGATCGGTCGATAAAATTATTGATCGGGTATGTAAAAGGTTGGTAAAATGTATTATTTTATTTTTTGTAATTAATATTATTTTAGCGACCGAATATATCTATTTATTAGTAATTACTGACCGAATAACCGATCGATATGGCTTCAAATTAATCTCTAGCATCGTATTTACCAACCAAATACATACTGAATATTCGTTCGGTAAAAAATCGGAATGTAATCGGTCGTTAATTGGTTAAAAATTATTTTTAATATTTTTCGATCAGTAATCGATCGATAATTGGTTAGAAATTATTTCTGGATACAAAGTGTATATATAAAGGCAAAACTCTCTCAAGAGTTGGGAATATATTTTGACTATAGCCTATTATCATCATATAAACAATGTTAATATATGAGAAAATTTCTCTCAAGAGATGTGAATAGATTTTTATATAGTGCTTATGCTCGATAGTCATTTCATTTATACTACAAAATGTATCTATATACTCTACTCATGCTTGACAGACATTTATATTGTATTATAATATCACCCATATCTATATAATAAAGGAGAATGGTGTTGGAGGAAAGAGAATGTATCCAACGGCTATCTTTATGTGCCTTAATTGACGACCCAGATCATTTCATTGGTAATTGAATTAATTGATAGAAAGTTAAATCAATGGAAAGAGTCAAAAAATTTCAAATTTTCAAATTAAAAAATAGAAAGTTAAAATAAAATCATTTAATTCTGTAATACCGTGCCGTAGGCACATGAAAATACTATAACATTGTGCCGTAGGCACGTGCCAAATATTGTAACACCGTGCCGTAGGCACGGGCAAAAAAATAAAATCATTTAATTCTGTAACACCGTGCCGTAGGCACGGGCAAATACTGTAACACCAATATCTCCACATATATATGTGTTCTAGTATAAAATGTATCCAATATCTCCCGAAAGGTGGAGTAAAATTTTGAACAGATATCTATATTATACTTACTTAGTATATTTATTCGATCTATCCCATTAAATTTCAAATTTTATATCCGTATAATGTAAAGATAATATAAAAAAAAAATTCTACTAATTCTTTCGTGTAAGTCATCATTATTATTTTTGTGTGATAATTGTATCCGAAGTGTATAAGTGTAATATTATCATTTCTTTAATCTCATTTAATTATTTTTAAAATAATTAACCCCTTTTAAAAAAGATTATTAAATCTATTTGAATTTCTTATTACTTAAGGATTCCTTTTTCTTGTCAAACAAGATAGACCAAAAAAACATATAAAATGCCCAACCACCCACCTACGCAAAAATCACTTCGCTATTTACTACTACTCTCAATTCAAGGGGAAAAAAATATCTTTGCTTTCGATCTCTCGTTTTTTATCAAATCCACAGCCATGACTCACCCAGCTGAATCGTCCGACGCGTGAGTCAACTCACCAACCGACTCATCCCCCCCCCCCCCCCCCCCCAAGTCCTCTTTCTCTGAATCTGACCGCTCTCCGTTTAAATTTTACAGGAATTCCGGTAAGAAGGACTTCTCGACGGCGATTTTGGAGAGGAAAAAGTCGCCGAATCGGCTCGTCGTTGACGAGGCCATCAACGATGACAACTCCGTCGTCACTTTGCACCCCGATACCATGGAAAAGCTCCAGATTTTCCGTGGCGACACCATTCTCATCAAAGTACGATCTCTCCTGTCCCTCTCTATCTCTTCAATTTTAATTTTTTTACTTGTTTGATTATTATTATTTTTTTAATTTCTATTGCTTTAGAATTATTATTGTTTTGATTTAATTGATTTTTATCGCCTCTTGCTAGCCATTAGACCTAGGGTTTTGACTGAACTCGTGATCATGCTTTCTTTTAAGCTTTTAGTGTTGAAAGTCTAATATTTTATTTTTTTAGCGTTAATTAAGTATATTAGTTGTTGAATAGTACAGTGGAGTTTGTAAATTTGAAAAAAGTTGGCTGTGTTGCTTTTGCTTTTAACTTGTGTTTATTTTGTTACATGTTATATATATTTATATTTATTGGGTGATTTGGTTTTTTGTAGGGGAAGAAGAGAAAGGACACTATCTGCATTGCTCTTGCTGATGACACATGTGAGCAATCTAAGATAAGGATGAACAAGGTTGTTAGGTCGAACCTTAGGGTTCGACTTGGTGATGTTGTATCAGTGCACCAGTGCCAAGATGTGAAGTATGGGAAGCGGGTTCACATTCTGCCCATTGATGATACTATTGAAGGTGTTACTGGAAATCTGTTTGACGCATACTTGAAACGTGAGTTTTCCAATTGTTTGGAAACTTTGGATTGCTTGTTGATGTCTTAGTTTCTTTGGGTGTCGACTCTGACATTGTTCGTGCGTGTGTTGCAAATGTTGTTTTTGCAGCTTATTTCAGTGAGGCCTATCGTCCTGTGAGGAAAGGAGATTTGTTCCTTGTTAGAGGAGGAATGAGAAGTGTTGAGTTCAAGGTTATTGAGACTGATCCAGGGGAGTATTGTGTGGTTGCTCCAGACACTGAAATTTTCTGTGAGGGGGAACCTATAAAGAGGGAGGATGAGGATAGGTTGGATGAAGTTGGTTATGATGATGTTGGTGGTGTCAGGAAACAGATGGCTCAGATCCGTGAGTTAGTGGAGCTGCCGCTGAGGCATCCTCAACTGTTTAAATCAATTGGTGTGAAACCACCCAAAGGAATCTTACTTTATGGTCCCCCAGGTTCAGGAAAGACATTAATAGCCAGAGCTGTGGCTAATGAAACTGGTGCTTTCTTCTTTTGTATTAATGGGCCTGAGATCATGTCCAAATTGGCTGGAGAGAGTGAAAGCAATCTCAGGAAAGCCTTTGAAGAGGCTGAGAAGAATGCTCCATCAATCATCTTTATTGATGAAATTGATTCAATTGCTCCCAAGCGTGAGAAAACACATGGTGAGGTTGAAAGAAGGATTGTTTCACAGCTTTTAACTCTTATGGATGGTCTGAAATCCCGCGCCCATGTCATTGTTATTGGGGCTACTAACAGGCCAAATAGTATTGACCCTGCTTTGAGGAGGTTTGGTAGATTTGATAGAGAGATAGATATTGGTGTTCCAGATGAAGTTGGGCGACTTGAAGTTCTCCGCATCCATACGAAGAACATGAAGCTGTCTGATGATGTAAGTTGCCCTCTCTCTCTTTATTCATCTTTAGATTGGGATTAATTCAATCATGAGTCATTTAGTTAGGGGTATGTGCAAGGTTCGAAAACTTGGTATGCAATGTGAGGTGCTCCTCCGCGTGAGGCGAGGCAGGCAACCTCAACGCGGTCGAGGCGACAGCCTCAATCGAAACACGAAAAAAACTAAAAGAATTAAAAAAAAATATCCACAACGAATCCATATTAACTAATACATGAAAGCATCCATCAAACTAAACAAAATGAAACGTAGCAAAATAGGTTCATGAAATAAAATGACCACTTACCTCTAAATATGCTATCATTTGTCTCGAACACTGTATGAGTTCTTTTATCATCATGAATCCAGCTTGTCTAACCCAGTCTAACCTTAAACTTTATTAATAGTTGATCGGTTGTATAATGATTCTATTGTTGGTTGTATATGGTTCTGGGCTTGCATACTACTGATTGGTTGTGGTTTTTGAGTGTTTGGTAAGCAGTTATGAATGCCTAAAGTTACTGTAGCTGAAAATTTGGTTATTTGTTCTACAGGTTGATCTGGAAAGGATTTCAAAAGATACGCATGGCTATGTGGGTGCTGACCTTGCTGCTCTGTGTACTGAAGCTGCACTGCAATGCATCAGAGAGAAGATGGATGTGATTGATTTGGAAGATGAAACCATTGATGCTGAGATTCTTAATTCAATGGCTGTTACGAATGAGCACTTCCAAACTGCTCTGGGGACAAGCAACCCCTCTGCTTTGCGTGAAACTGTGAGTATATTTTGGTGAAATCTTTTCTTGAGTTGGCTTAGAATTGCTTCTTTTTTGAATTAGGCAAGTATTAATTGGTGCTGCAACAACAAATCTTTGCTATTGTGGTCTAACTACATTATTTTTTTGACTGACAGGTTGTGGAAGTTCCCAATGTCAGTTGGGCGGACATTGGAGGCCTTGAGAATGTTAAGCGGGAGCTTCAAGAGGTAATAGTCATTACCGTATTAGGGTATATGTGGCTGTTTTTTCAGTTTTCTATTCTTTAAAACTTGTTTTCAAGATGAAGATCCATAAAAGTTTCGAATCGGAAGCAGTTAGCTAAACCAGTTTTTTAGGTGGTTAACAAGGACCTAATGTGCTCTTAACACAGTTTTGCTTCATTTGATATCTTCCCAACAGCTCTCATTTTTTCCCCTTGTGTCTGTAGACTGTTCAATATCCAGTGGAGCATCCTGAGAAGTTTGAGAAATTTGGCATGTCACCTTCAAAAGGTGTCCTTTTCTATGGCCCCCCAGGATGTGGGAAAACCCTACTGGCTAAGGCAATTGCAAATGAATGCCAAGCAAACTTCATTAGTGTCAAAGGCCCTGAACTGCTCACTATGTGGTTTGGTGAGAGTGAAGCCAATGTTCGAGAAATATTTGACAAGGCTCGACAATCTGCTCCGTGTGTTCTTTTCTTTGATGAGCTTGACTCTATTGCTACTCAGGTAAAATATCTCTAATTCATCTGTGTTCTAATTTTCAAATTTCCACAAATTCATCATTTTTTTTAATTGAGATTTATTTAGGAAGGAACTTAACAACTATTAATATTTTGTTCTTAACTAACGTCTTGCATTAATTCAAATGGAAAAACACAACTCCCTCTCGGGCTTTTACTTTTCATGGGTTCCTTTTCTATTGATCGATCTTGATTTTAAATTAACATTTTCTCCATGTTGTAGAGGGGAAGCAGTGTTGGAGATGCAGGTGGTGCTGCAGATCGGGTTTTGAATCAACTGCTAACTGAAATGGATGGCATGTCAGCTAAAAAGACTGTCTTTATTATTGGGGCCACAAACAGACCTGACATCATTGACCCTGCACTTTTGCGGCCCGGCCGTCTTGATCAGTTAATTTACATTCCTCTCCCTGATGAGGATTCACGCCACCAGATCTTCAAAGCCTGTTTGAGAAAATCACCAATCTCAAAAGATGTTGATCTGAGAGCATTGGCAAAGTATACTCAAGGCTTCAGTGGTGCCGACATTACAGAGATTTGCCAGCGAGCTTGCAAGTATGCCATTAGGGAAAACATAGAAAAGGTATGCCTCTGCACCTGCTTTCTCAATTCGTAATTAAAAAAAATTGATGGTGAGTATGCAAAATAAATAATGAAATTTGAAATTATTCTAGGACATCGAGAAGGAGAGAAGGAGAAGGGACAATCCGGAGGCAATGGATGAGGATGCTGCTGAGGATGAAGTGGCAGAGATTAAGGCAGCTCATTTTGAGGAGTCCATGAAGTATGCTAGGAGGAGCGTCAGCGATGCTGATATTCGCAAATATCAGGCTTTCGCTCAGACCTTGCAGCAGTCCAGGGGTTTCGGTTCTGAATTTAGGTTTGCAGACGTAGGAACCGGTGCTGCTGCTACAACTGCTGCTGACCCGTTTTCGACCTCTGCTGGTGGGGCTGATGAAGATGATCTGTATAGTTAGGTTTTATTTCGAATAAAAACAAGTGACTGGGGGAGGTTCCCCGGTCAATGTTAAGGCTTTTAAAGTGTTTTAAAGATTCAGTTTCCGATCTCCAACAGTATTTGTTGTTTTTTTATCGTTTAAAACTTGCAAATGCAAATTCAGAATTTCATCATGATTGATGATTTTATGTTTGATCTGGTAGTTGTAGTATTGTTTTTACTTTGCAAAATCTCGTATAAATTTTCTGGGTTCACATGCTTTTCAAGAAAATCCTGCTGCTCATCCACTATGCATGAAAAATAGAGATTGGCAAACGTATTGGATATGATATGATACAGTATGAAAATTATATTTATACTTAGTTTTAACGTATTGGGCTTTTGCAAGCTCCTATGGGGTCGTTGTTTATATGATGATTTGTATTTTTATTGATCCTCGAGGAACAAATTATGAATGTTGTTTGGAGGTGTAATGAGGGTTTGATAATTATGAGGTATTTAACGTTATTCTGGCATTGTGTTATATCCAAATAATCCAATTTTATTTAGAGTCAATAATATAAAAGTTGGCCAAGTTTTATATTGGTTGTCATTAGGCTTGGTAATGGGCCGTACCGAGTCGGATTTTGAGCCAAGCCTCGGCCTTAATCCATAAAATATTTTAAAGTCCAAGCCCTCAAAAACCCTGTATATTTATTTATGAGAGGGTCGAGATGAGATCTTATTAGGGCCAAGCTCGTTTCTAAATTTTTTTTAAAAAATATTAATTAAATAGTAGTGCTTTTTAAAAAATATTGACATAAACTCCCTATAAAATGAATTTTTGTACCCTATAAAATACATTATAAGTTCTAAATGTTGAAAAAAAAAAACTAGAAATAAAATAACAAGTAATACTAATACAACTTAAACAAGCTAAAAAAACATTACCAGTGCATTGAACAATACTGATAATAAATAAGTCCACAATCCATAATATAATAAACAAGTAAAATAAACTAATCTAACAAGTAAAATTTTTAATTATATATAATAACAGGTCAGACCAGAGTTTTTATTTTAAAAGCTCTGATCCGGCCCAATAACTAAAGAGCATATTAATTCAAGGCCCTAACCTCAACCCTTTTATTAAAGGCTGGGCTAAAGCCCTGCGAGCCCGGACCAGAATTAATTTTCAAGCATAATTGTCGTCTTATCGAGACCTAAAACGTTCTTATTCTTTTATCTTAGTTTGAGACTGTCCGTAAAAATCTATATTATCTATAAAAGCTAATAAATAGGAAATCACTCATCCATTCTCATACATTTCTTGCTCTTTTCCTTATTTCAAGGATTACCATGAATGAAAATATGATTATTGAGTAACGATGTTTAATTGTGAATAATGACAAAGGAGCTCTTCAATTTTGCAACTCTTGGGGAGATATAACTTTTTTTTCTTTTCTTTTTTGGAATCGTTGGAAATCCTATCGCTAAACCATCTCTTACGAGTTTAAGCGGAGCATGTAAAACCCTCAGCTGTCCCAGACTCTTACAAGAAACGCACTTCCTGGATTCGAACCCAGAACCTTAAGGTGAGATCATGAGCCCTACACTACCAAGTCACGCTCATTGGGGCTCGGGAGATATAACTTATGTTGACGGTTGATTTTGGTCTCAGGGCAATACGGGAATATCGCCTCCGAGGGAATCTTCCTTCAACGGTGATTTGTTTTGTTTGGTTATGGGGGACCAAAAGCAAATTTAGCGAGAGACGGAAAAAAACACACCAATCGACAGAGAGATTTAACGTGGTTCGGTGGATTTTGGGATCCGACCTACGTCCACGGACAAGAACAGGGTAGCACTTTTTATTACTCAAATATGCTTCTCGGATCTCTTTCTTGCTTTTACAATCAGAGCTTGATGATTCTGATCACTAACTTTGGTGATGATTTTCTTTTTTTTTTAGATCCCCTTTACACATGCTCTACCCTCCTATTTATAATAATACAGAAATCAGACTCCTATTTGCATAAGAAATCCTATTTGGACTCAATCTTCTCTTCTAGCAAGGATTCCTGGTCTAACACTGCCTTCTCTTTTCTTATCCTTTCTTGGATTCTGACTTCTTCTCCTTGTGAGAGTAGGATAATCTGTTTATCTTATCCGCAAGAATGGGGTGCAGTTATCTTGAACGCGACTCGCTGTCTGGTCGGTCTTCATGAGGTCGGTCATGTCAATCTTTTATGCTGAGAATGTTTCTGCCGACCTTATAGTGCTCGGTCATCCGAACCAAAGTGGTCGGTTTTCTCATGTTGTGGTCGGTCTTCTCAAACGGTCAGGGATTTACCCTTTTGTCCTTGTCGTACTGTCTTTAAATGTTATAGTGCCTGAAAACACCATCAACATCTGTCCCCTAGTTCTCGGTTCCAACAAGTGTGCTAGTTGGTGCCGGGAACTACATAACAGTTTTGCTCTGTTTGGAGGTTGGTCTGGGGTCGAGAAATGCTTTGTTGCTTCTTTTCCAGCGTTTCGTCTTGAGACGCGCAACAGTCACGTCCGCTTAAATGCCCATCAAATCAACTTTAGGGTTTCTTTCAATTTCGACACTTGTCAAACATCCGCCGGGTTCCCGCCAAAAGGGGGACGAATCGACCGTGGAGAGGAGTCTTCACAGTGGGGTGATCTCAGCCGTCCGTTTAAACTTGGGAGTCCTCTTTTGTTGTTGACACATGGCATTCATCCGGGTTTTTCCTTCAGATCCAACGGTCATGAGCGTCCCGGTCATGACTATAAGAAAGCGAGGCTTTTACTGTTCCATCTTTTTTGGCAATTTCTCCTCTTTTTTTTTTTTTTGGAAACTTCTATGTGATTTGCTTCGACTCGGCGTTCTCGGATTCCAACCGTGGACCTTCTTCTTTCTTTGTTGTGAAACATAAGGGACGGGCTAAACCGTGCTGTACAATTTTTTCGGCTTTTTCCGAGGAGAACAAGTAAGTCTTTTGAGCGATCTCTTCTCTTCTTGTAAGCTGTGAGTCTGTTTGCATATCTTGCGCGTCTGAAAGGGAAAGATTTATGTTTTGCCGGGTCTTGTTTTAGGGTACTTTAGAGCCTACCTGCCTAGTTAGTATAGAAACCGTGAGTAGTTCCTTGTAGACTGACTTCCCCTGCCTTCCTTGTTTTAGGGATGTCTGACGGTGGTTCTCCCCCAGAAAGACTAGCAAAACCCTCAGCCCCCCTGTTGAAGAGCTCTCCTCGAGTTCGGGGGCACCCAGTGTAGAAGACCTTGATACTACCCCTACTTCCTCTGAGATCGAAAATGACTCCTACCATCAGAGAGTTCCTCGGAAGGACCCAGAGGCCGGTGAACTTGGATCGTCGGCTCTGGATATGAACCGTCCTTCAAAAATAACTGAAGACGACCTCGCCCTTCTTCGACAGCGGTATAACATTCCGATAGACATCGCCCTTGACGTTCCCGGCCCCATGGATCGCGCCAGCCAACCTGACGAAGGCTCGGTGGCACTCCTTCCTATCTTCTTTGAGTGCGGGCTGCGGTTGCCGATCCAGCCTTATTTTGCTTGGATGTTGGTCGAGATGGAAATCGCCCCTTGTCAGCTGAGTCTGAATAGTTGGAGAATTTTGGCCGGGCTGTACACAGCTTGGCATCGGGCAGGGCTCGGGGAGCCCTCTTTTGAAGAGGTGAAGAGGGTGTATCGTCTGAAGGCCAACCCAAAAGCTCATCATGGTTGGTATTATCTTTCCGCTTACAACAGCTCTTTGAACATCGTCCAGAAGCTCCCTGATTCCAATAAGAACTTCAAGGATCTCTGGTTTTGGGCTATTGGGGATTGGGGACGGTCCCTGTTGTCGGATGAAGGGGAGACCTTGGTGCCGGATATCTTCAGGGTGGGAGGATAGGAGATCAACCTTTAGCTTCTCTTCCTTTTGTTTTCTCTGTTTGGGTTCTTACCCTTTTCTTCTATTCTTCTTAGCCTGTTGGAGGGATGCTCCCAAAGTTTCCCACCAGGTCCGGCGGCGAGTATTCTGGGCTCGTCGGTATGCCGCCCACTGGAGGGAGTTGGTTAATGAGGCGGCTTTTGTTGAGTCTGGCCTTATTCGGGTTGTCCCCACGGATGTCTCGGGTCGGATAGGTAGATGTCTGCTATTTGTTTTGTCTTCCATGTTTGTTTATTTTGATGTCTCTCTTCATTTTTCTTCTTCTGTTTATATGCTCGGATCCTGATTTCTCTTTTTGCTTTTGCTTTTTGTAGGCATGTCGAAAAGGCCAAAGTTTCTTGAGAAGTTGTCGGGTACCATGAAGAAAACCGGCCGCGCCGATGCTGGAACTTCCCGGGCACGGCCTGATCTTATTGAGAAGGTGTCTCCAGGACAAGTTCAAACGGGTGCTCGGGGGAAATCTTCCCCTTCTGGCGTGCAATTATCAGGATCTGCTCGCATTGTCAGTCCACCGAAGCCCCTTAGGAAGAGGAAGCGTCAGTTTGGGTCTGAGGAGACCGAGTTAGCTCAAGAGGAGGAAGAGGAAGAGGCTGCTCTGGTCAAGAAGAAGGACGTCCGTAGGGGGAAGAAGTCATCTGAAGGCTCCTCCAAGAAACGGAAGGGCTCTGTGATTCTCGGGGTGGATGACTTGGGAGAAAGCATCCGGGAAGCTACCTCACACTTAGTGCCGGCTTTCAACGAATTGGCCGAGGTAATTCCTCCGGGGGAGGTTTCGAGGTATGGGGATATATCTCCCGAAGCCATTGTGACTGAGATGAGTTCTCAGATGGCAAATGTATTTTTACTTTCCTTCTCGGTTTTGGGTCTTGGTCCTCTTTACTTTATGTCTTGACCCCCCATTTTTTTTGTGCAGGCCAACTACCTCTTGGCTAAAAATAAGGGTCTTCTTCTGACTTTGTTGTCCGAGGGTGGTCAGGCCTAGAGACTTCAAAATCGTCTCTCCGAAGTGGAAGCAAAATTGGCTGACCGGGAGGAGGTGATAAAGAATCACGAGGCGACCGCCATCGAGAACTTCAAAATTAACAAGGCTCTTAAGGCCGCTGCTGCACTGGAGAGAAAGCTTGTTGATAATGCCAGAGAGGATTTGAAGACTGCCCAATCTGAGATTGGCCTTTTGAAAGGGAAGGTAGCAAGTGCCGAGGCCAAATTGAAGACCAAGGATGAGGAGGTTGCACGGGCCCGAGATAGTCTTGAGAGGAAAGAGGCCGAGCTTGAGGAGAGAGAGACCGATCTTGAGGGGAGAGAGAGCGAGCTTGAGAAGAGAGAGAGCGAGCTTGAGACCGAGAAGGAGGCTATCCGCCTTGAGGGAGTTGGTGACTGTGCATAAAAGATACCGATGGTGTTGCCGAGTCTGAATATGGACCCCATCTATGCGGCCATCAGTTATTGCAAAGGGGATATTTCCGAGGAGGAGTTTCGGAAGTGGCTCCCTCCCTCATCTGAGGAGGTGATGGATCCCGCTCCTATTTCGGTTGTTCCGGCTTCAGAGGCTCCCCATGAAGAACGACCTGGGATTCTTGCCGCCGGCGGGGACTGCCTCGAGATCCCTCCTCCTGTTCCTGAAGTAGAGGCCTTCCCTGCTGTCGAGGTTGAAGCCGCAGTTCCTCTTCCCGATGCCGAGCCGCTTCTCCCGCCATCTGAGCCAGTTGAGGAGGAAGTGCCTGCCCCTGTGCGGGCTGAATGAGAAAGGGTAACCCTGCCGGGGCCCTATGTACACTTTAACTTTTGTAATAACATTACAATTTGTATTCATACACATATATATATTTATGTATATTTCCTATATATTTTCTCTTTTTTTTTCTTTTACGCTTCTTTTGCTTGTCTGAATATTCCGAGACCTTTCGGGTTTCATCATGAGGCGGAGGGGCATAACCGGGCCCCGAGCTGATAAAGGAATTTTGACCTGGGGGAATGTTACGTCCCCAGTCCAAAGGGCCGACTCGGTGGGACGTACTCCGACCCCGAGCTGAGTGAAAGACTTGACTCGGTGGGACGTAACCCTACCCCGAGCTGAGTGAGACACTTGGTTCTGGGGGAATGTTACCTCCCCAAACCAAAGGAGTTTGACTCGGTGGGACGTAACCCGAACCCGAGTTGAATAACCAAGTGGCCTCGGCGGAACGAAATCCAGCCCCGAGCCAACTAACCAAACGGCCTCAGCGGAACGTAATCCAGCCCCGAGCCGAATAACCAAGCAGCCTCGGCGGAACGAAATCCAGCCCCGAGCCGAATAAACAAGTGGCCTCGGCGGAACGAAATCCAGCCCCGAGCCGAATAATCCCTGGGACTTATTCAGAAGGGAAATGAATCAACCTTCGAAGCCCTACCGAATCTGGCACGGGCGTCCCCTTGCTAGACCGGCGGAAAACGAAAACAAGTTTCTGAAAAAATAAAAAGCGGGGGTGACTTAGCACCTATCCCAAAAAAAACGTTTTTTTTTTTTGCAAAAGAAATAACAACATGGACGCCTCAAAACAGCGTCCTGCCCGAGGCCTCCAAAACACAATTCTGAATCTTTCAATTCAGTGTCCCGGCGAATCAGGATTCGGATCAGAAGAGCGTTTGAATGGTAAGGGCACATCCTCTACACGTCGGTTCCCTGGGGAGCCTGTGTATTGTATGAGGGCTCCTCCTTACCACGCTGGGGTAGGCACACGCCACTGGGGTATACGCTTCCCCGTGCTGTGCCTCCCACAGATCCGGATGATGAATGGATCAAAGAGTGTCCGGGATGCTAAGGGTATATTCCTCCTTAGGCCCGGTATCACTGGAGCTAGCAATCGTCACGGGGGTGTCATCATCCCCCGTGCTATGCTTTCCCACGGATCCATTACATCGGGCAGGTGAGGATCAGAAGAGTGTTTGACACATCAAGGGTATGTTCCTCCTTATGTTTGGTAACACTGGAGTAAGCAATCGTCACGGGGGTATCATCCCTCCATGTGCTATGCTTCTCACGGATCCCATGCATCGAGTATACCCCTGAGGGCCCGAGCCAAGAGAGATTCTTGGTTCCGGGAGAATGTTTTCTTTCCCAGACTAGTGAGTATTGACTTGATGGGACGTAACCCGACCCCGAGCTGAATATGGCCTCGGCGGAACGAAATCCAGCCCCGAGTCTGACTAATGAAGAGGCCTCGGCGGAACGTAATCCAGCCCCGAGCCGATTAATGAAGGGGCCTCGGCGGAACGCAATCCAGCCCCGAGCCGAAGGACGTACTTGGCTCTGAGGGAATGTTCTGTCCTCAGAACAACGTGCATGACTCGGTGGGACGTAACCCGATCCCGAGCCGGATAACTGAATGGCCTCGGTGGGGCAATGTCCAGACCTGAGCTGATCAAGTTTTTATTGCTTGGTCGTTTCTTTTTGTATTTAGGCGCTACGTTTGTCCCCGGTTTTTGAGTAGGTCTTTATGTTTTAAGAAAGTGGACGAAAACCTTTTTGAAAAGAGAAAGTTTTTATTCATGTTTCGGGGACAAACTGCCCTTTTCTCAGTTGATTTGGCGGCCACATGCTCTTTGTCTGGTTGTCATGACCTCGTGGTCAATGTATTTGTTCAGATATCCGTTTCGTGCCAGATCTTCCATTTGTTCTCGCACATCTTTACATCCGTCGGTTGCATGTCCTTTGGAGTTGTGGTGTACACAATAAGCTTTTTGGTTCATTCTGTCCGGGGGGAACCTCCTTTGGTCGGGTTCCACTAAGAGGCCTTTCCCCTGGATCTCCATGACAATTTGTCCCAGTGGTTTCTTTAGGGGAATGTATGCATCTTCCCTGACCACGTGGTTTACTTGGGTCGGTGCCCTTCTCTCCTGATTGTCTCGGTGCAGTGGCTTGAATTCTTTGTGCTTCGGGGGTGGTCTTCTGGATTCTTTTTCTGTTCGGCGGGGGGCGCCCTCCCTGCGGTTCTATCTCTGATGGTGTTCCCTTTTCGGGACACTTTCTCTTCGTTCTCTAACAAAACGAACTTCTGGGCCACCTCCAGGGCGGGGGGTGGCGTAGTCCGGGGTGTCTTGGATCCTTAGATGGGTCCATAGTCTTCCGACCCTTAAGGCTCCTTTCAGGCTTTCCAGGGCCTCGGGGGATTCATACCCTCCGACTTCGAGTACCATATTATGGTACCTTTCAATAAATATCTTCAGAGGTTCATCGTCTCCTTGCTTATGAGCCGGAGTTCTCCAATCGTTTTTCTGGGGACACAAGCCCCTTTGAAGTGTCGTATGAATGACTTCTTCAGTTGTGTGAAGCTGCTGATGCTTCTTGGGGCTAAGCTCCTGTACCATAGAATGGCCGGTCCGGCCAGAGTTAGGGGGAACACTTTACAGATGGCGTCCCCTGTTACCCATTGTACCTCCATTAGCAGGACGAAACTTTCAATGTGGGTTTTAGGGTCGGTATGGCCCTTGTACGGTGTCATGGTCGGCATGTTGAATCTCTTCGGGAATTTCCCCGATTTTATTTCCTCTGTGAGGGGGACTCATCTTTGATGTCCTGGACATCTCCCCTGTTTGTATTGGGGTATACTCCCCATTTGACCAGCTCCTCTCGTAACAAGATTTCATGCCGCTGTTTCTGGTTCCATGCTGCCCCCTGTGGTTTCTTTCTTTCTGCTACCTCGGGAGTGGCGCTTCTCAGGGTCGGTGTCTTCTCGCACCTTTTCGGTATGTTCTTCCCTCTTCCCCGGGTACTGTGAGGGCTATCGTAGGAGGAGTCTGGTGATGATTTGTCATCTTCCTCTTCCCATGTGTCATCGGTTTGGGAATCTCTCTGCACTACCACGGATCTCACCCTGTAGGGTTCCCTCCTCCGGGGTCTGTCGTCTTCGCTTGTATCGACAATTCTCTTTCCTTCTGCTATCTCATTCTTTCGCCGGCTAGCCCCGGCCTCGAATTTTCCGTCGTGTGCTCCTTCCATCCTTTCCAACCGGTCTACTATGGTTTTTAGCAGAGTCTGGTTTTCCTCCCTTTCTTTCCTAAGGTTTTCCTCGATCTTTTCCATCCAGTCTGCAGCCGAGCTCCCTGACGATTGTTGGTTTCCGCCTTCCGCCATTTGTCTTACTACGCGAGTTGCTTTTTGTTGCAATTCCCCACAGACGGCGCCAACTGTTGACGGTTGATTTTGGTCTCAGGGCAATACGGGAATATCGCCTCCGAGGGAATCTTCCTTCAACGGTGAATTTGTTTGGTTATGGGGGACCAAAAGCAAATTTAGCGAGAGACGGAAAAAACACATCAATCGACAGAGAGATTTAACGTGGTTCGGTGGATTTTGGGATCCGACCTACGTCCACGGACAAGAACAGGGTAGCACTTTTTATTACTCAAATATGCTTCTCGGATCTCTTTCTTGCTTTTACAAATCAGAGCTTGATGATTCTGATCACTAACTTTGGTGATGATTTTCTTTTTTTTTAGATCCTCTTTACACATGCTCTACCCTCCTATTTATAATAATACAGAAATCAGACTCCTATTTGCATAAGAAATCCTATTTGGACTCAATCTTCTCTTCTAGCAAGGATTCCTGGTCTAACACTGCCTTCTCTTTTCTTATCCTTTCTTGGATTCTGACTTCTTCTCCTTGTGAGAGTAGGATAATGTTTATCTTATCCGCAAGAATGGGGTGCCGTTATCTTGAACGCGACTCGCTGTCTGGTCGGTCTTCATGAGGTCGGTCATGTCAATCTTTTATGCTGAGAATGTTTCTGCCGACCTTATAGTGCTCGGTCATCCGAACCAAAGTGGTCGGTTTTCTCATGTTGTGGTCGGTCTTCTCAAACGGTCAGGGATTTACCCTTTTGTCCTTGTCGTACTATCTTTAAATGTTATAGTGCCTGAAAACACCATCAACAACTTATGACTATCTATTAATCTATAAATCTATCTATTATTATACATAAAAGTTGAGAAATAGGAAAGTTCTCTCTTGGCTCATCACTTGAGTTTTTCAAAAAGATATATATGCAATTAAACGGGGGTTGTGCAACTCATCCCAGAAGCATTGCTGGAAAGGTATCATAAATTATATATTAATGTTTCTATATTTGCTGCAATCTTGATCTTATAATATGCTTCTATACATATGATTGTAGTTATAATTTAATTTTCAGGTGAGAAGAACCAAAATAATGAACAAATGAAGAACTTGTACGCAACATGAAAAAAGTACATATAATTTTCTTCTCTTGATTATCTAATTTTGTCGATGGACACTCTAATTAATGTTTCTTTCTGTCATTTTTCCCGCAATTTTCAGCAAACAAACAAACACAGTAGATAAGCTAGATTTGGAGGAGTTAAAACCTCCGGCTGTCTCACACTCTTACAAGAAATGGACTCTCTGAATTCTAACCCAAGACGTCAGTGTGAGATCCCGAACTCTATACAACCAAATCACGCCGACGTACGTAGATTTGATTGTTGATTACGTTAAAGAGCTTTAAGGTAAACAATGGGATGGATATATGTGGTTATTCTATTTATAAGCCGCCTGGAGAGCATATAATGATTTAATGGAAATTTCTGATCTATCCAATATCAACCCACGCCTGAGCAAAATTCTGAAAATTTTGAGCAAATATTCCTGAGGTGGGTAATTTATTAATTTAATTCTTAGTTTTTCAACCGATTGTTTAATTAGGGGGAATCTGGTTGATTTCTGGGACAAAGCGAATTGTGTTAACTATATTGAAAAATATTAATTAATTCTCATCTAGATTATGTTTGGTTGGTGACAAAACTAAGAAAATTTTAGAGAGATAATAATAAAGTTAATTGTTTCCCTGTTTTGTTATCATGATTTTGTCAATTGAATTCGCTGAAATTTATTTCTAGTAAGAGTTTAAGATAATCGGAAGTTTTATCTGCTTCGCTTAAATCCAAAAATGATGATTTAGCGGCAGAATTTCAAAATGATTAAAAAAAAAATTCAAATGCCCAACTACAATATAACCAACCAACAAAAGGCAAAAGTGAATCGGTGGTTTAATAGTGGTGGAGTTAGAATTTTATTTAAGGGGTAATTAAAATTTTTATTTTCTTATGATATTGGAGGGTTAAATATTTAATTATTATTTAAAAAAAATACATAAAATTATGAGATTAGTATAGAGAAAATCTACAATACAACGGAGGTACCACGTCATCCGTGTAACAATTCAATCAATCATTGCCACGCGTGCTAAAATATTAAAAAACAACTAAAAAAATGGATTTTAAATATTGATACCACGTCACTTATACTTCCGTTGCACCAAAAAATTACTCCAGTCCTGATGCCACATTGGTTTAGCACTAAAAGCAAGAAAAACTCTAACTATTACCCATGTTCAGAATCAGATTGGAACGACTTATTTGACCGATCGATTCGGAAATCGATCGTGAGACCGATCCGGTCAAATTTTTCAAATTAACCCGCATATCGCGCGGGCTTCCAACTATTATATCATAATTTAAGTGGAGTTGGAATATCTCGATGGAGTTGAACATAAACACGATACATATACAATATATACACACACAGTCACACACATATACATATATTAGATTCCATTGGTTGATTGTATGTATAGTATATATAATAGAAGAATTACTCGTACGTACACTTGGAAAAAGAAACATATACATACATATGTAATCTTTGATCATTTTATCTTCAGAATCTAAAACAAACCCTACTTCAAGGTTTCATTTTATTAGAAGCACCCACCAAAAGGTTGAAAATTCACCAAATGGCTCGGAGATGATGCATGTCTAAACCCTTTTGGCATGCAATTTTTCACTTCTTTTGCATTAAACATCCGGTGCTTGTGGATCCACTGAGGCTTCAACTTCACATAATCTTCCGATAACGGCCTCATCGTGCTCGGAACACTCGACGGGATGCTCCGTCCGGCGGCCGCCGACACATCAAACAATAAAAAGAGGTACACAATGATCATGATCATAATGTACAATTTTAAGCTAGGCATTTTGTTTTCTTCAAGTTCTATGTAAATATATATTGCTTGTGAAAATATTTCAATTTGAGGGTGTGTGGATAGTTTTACAAGGGAGGCTTTATATAGGGGGACTTAATTAATTAGTTTAATATGATGGTGGTGAGTAGCTAGCTCATTTCTTGCTAGCATTATTATATCTTTGGAGGTGTGGTGAGTTGTTGAGGTGGGTGCTCTTTTTTACTATGTGACAAGTTATGATGCCCTTGAAGCTTTGTTAATATTCATTTATGCTTCAAAATATTTGACATATTTATCTTTTTGTTCGTGTTAATGCGAGTTTTGATACAGTGATAAAAGTTGTTTAATTGTGATCTGATATCAATGATTCAAATTTTATAAAAAAATTATCTGCTTGCAGGAATAAGACTGTGTACATATATTCTTCTCATACCCATCAATGACAAGAGCTTTTGTGTACTAGACCGCATTTTTTTTTTATTGCGGATATTTTATGCTCAAAATTAAATGGTTGGTTTAGGTCTTTGTCATTAAGTTTGTTAATTATCTCCCTAGTGGCCAGTCTTTATAGCTGTTGGGTCCTGAAACTTGAAGATACTAGCTAGAAAATGTGTACACATTGGCATATTCAAATTTAAAATTCATTAGAAAAGTTGATAACGAGCATCAATGTACTCTTTAATGAGTTAAAATGGTAGAGAGATAAGCCAATGAGAAACATATACAGGCCATTGCCAATTTGCCATTGATTGATTACATCAATGAGCAAGCTACAGTTTAGCAGAATTAGATTGAAAAAATTTAGCCAAACTTTCACCTATGATTTTACCTTCTTTAATAGCCTAAATTAAATATTTTAAAGTAGTATTATGCATTTGATTATGAGAGATGTTTAAATACTTGCCGTGTATACATTCTCTCCTAATTCGTTACTATTTCGGGTCTGTTTATTTCATCGTAAATTATTTCTAGAAAATATTTTCTTCATTTTACGGTATTTGGGACAGTTGCGAAAAATTTGGTCAATATAATATGTTTTATGGTCAACAAAAGAATTTATTATTATTTTTTTTTTAAAAAAAGTGACTTAGGTAAGTCATTTTACAGATTTTTTTATCTTCTCCAAATTCCGTAACTCACTTGTAACCATTAGAAAATATTTTTGAAAAAAAAATGGGCGCGCCAAACATATGAACCAGCAAAATATTTTCAGGCGAAAGCCAAACATAGAAAAATATTTTCCTTTCCAAAAAATGATTTTCATGGAAAATATTTTACTTACGGAAATTATTTTACGATGAAATAAACATATGTTTCTTAATTTGAGAGGTACGCCAATAATTCAATAAAAAAAAAATTGTATATACCAAAATATTTTATAGTACTCTCTTTAAATGTCTGTGTTCTCTGTAAGTTTACATTAACTTGATACTATCAAACTAAGGGAGTTCAGAAAATCTATGTTAATCCTTTGATATAAGGGTTTTGCTATTCTACCTACCAGTACCGATGTTGGGATAGGATTAAAGTTGAAATCTGAACTATTAAAGTTAAAACGATATGATTTGAATTTGAAATTTCTATCATTAAACTTGAAATATTGATATATGAAATTGAAATATTTCATGTTCTAAATTTAACTTTTGTTTTAAGTAAAAAGCCAATGTTTCAATTTTATTATCCTCTCAATACAGGTACCAAGAGGGAGACCCGGCCACGGTTCGGAACCGGAACCGGAACCGTTGGCGACCGGTTCGGTTGGGGTTCTACTCGTATTACCGTAGGGTTCCTGTTGGAACCGTAGGGTTCCAACAGGAACCCTACCCCCAACGGCTACTAGCCGTAAACTGCTCCCTGCCCAAATAAAAAAAAATTTTAAAAATTAAATTAAATTTTATTATTTAAAATATAAATTACTAATGTACCCCTAATAACGGTAATAAAACGGTTATATTTAGGGGCATTTTTGGTATAAAAAATCTAAAATTCTATAAATATGATTCATTTTTCATAATTTCATCACACCAAATTCTCAACTCTCTCATTTTCTATAATTCTCTTATTCTCAATCTCACTTAAATACAATTCTCTTATAATCTTATTCTCAATCTCAAGTCATTTAGTTGTTAATTTGTTATCATTTGCAATTATTCAATTTTCTTATTTTTCTTCCTAATTTCTCAACAAAAAAAAATGGCAAGCTCATCTGAGAATATAATGTCAAATATGTCAACCCAAAAGAGCGGCCCTAGTGTCAGTGCACAATCACGGAGAAGAGAAGTTAAAGCTCGGTCCTCGGATATTTTCAAAATTCATTTTAATTTGGAACGCCTAGAAGATGGTTCACAACGAGCAATTTGCAACTACTGTGAAGTTATCTATAAATTTTCTGGTGGATACGGCAATATGATCAAGCACATGGAAAAACATCATCCGGTTGAACTTGGCATTGATACGACGCAAACTCAAATGGGCAGGTACGCATCATCTAGTAGAGGTACGAGTAGTGTAGATTTATTTAAATATTCTGATGCAAAAAATGGAGAAGAATTTACGAAATTAACTTGTATGGCACATCTTTCTTTAAACTTTGGTGAAAAACTTCATTTTACTAATTACGTGCATAATGCTTTAAACCCTGCTGCATGTAGAATGACTCGAAACACAACAAAACGTCATATTTTCAAATTATATAAAGATGGTAAAATTATTTTAAATGAAATATTTAAAGAGATGAAAGGTCGTATTTCTATATGTTCTGATATTTGGAGTGACCATTGGCAAAGACACTCATACATGGGTGTGACTTGTCATTGGATTGATGCATCATTTACCATGCAAAAAAGACTTATTGCATTTAGAGTTTTTGATGACCCACATACTGCACATAATATTTATAGAATGATGAATGTAATTTTTGATGAATATGGTTTAGTAGAAAAATTTTAACAATTGGATTTGATAATGCATCTGCAAATACTGCATCCATTCATGATTTAAAATCCTTATGTGAACCAAATTTAGGGGGTCGATTTTTTCATATTCGTTATACATGTCATGTCCTTAACATATGTGTGCAAGACAGACTAAAATTATTATCACCTTTCCTTGATCCAATTAAAACAGAACTTAACTGTATTTGGTCATATTCTCAAATTAGGAGAGAATTGACCAAAATTTGTAAAATAAATGGTATTAAACCGATTAAATTTTCAAGAGATGTTCCAACACGTTGAAATTCTACTTATTTTCTTTTATGTCAAGCATTTCAATACAAAGATGCATTATGTAGTTTTTTTTCTCAACATGTTCAAAATATCACACTTTATCATAGTCAATGGGATATTTGTGAAATGATGCTACTTTAGTTTTTAGCGATGTTTATTATCGTACAGCACATTTATTTCTTCTTGAGAGTTTGAATATTGTTGGCACTCTCGATGAGCATGTTGACAGTGACGACCCTAATGATATTGTTTTGTTGGAAGCCATTACTGATATGAAGGTAAAATGATTGAATTATTTTAGAGAAATTCCTTTACTTTATCTTATTACTGCTGTTTTTGATCCTAGATTTAAATTAGAAGCTTTGAATGGTGGTTTACAAGCTTACTATGGTTATTTAGGAATATTAGATGAAATTGATATTACGAGCATAATGACGAAATTAAGAAGTGATTTAATTATTTTATTTAATGATTATATTGAAAGATATAACTTAGGAACATTAGGTCAATCTAGTAGTAGCGAACCGGTAATTCAAACAAGACTTAGCGCATGAGATACGACAACTAATAACCCCGAATTAGATAATTATTTATCTACAAATTTGAGTTTCCTACTGAAAGTTTAGTTAGTAAAAATTTTAAAATCCTTGACTGGTGGAAACGACATCAAAATATATATAATGTTTTATCAATTATTGCTAAAGAGATATTAGCAGCACCTATTTCCACCGTTGCGGTTGAGCAAACCTTCAGCTTGGGAGGCAATATATTGGAAGCTAGATGATCTTCATTACATCCAAGCACTCTAGAAGCAACAGCTTGTGTGGATGATTGAACTCGAGCTGATCTGAGACAACAAGAAGATGCCCCCGATGATTTTGAAGATTTGTTCGATAATGCATCTGCAACAACAAGTGCAAGCGGAACCGGAGCTGAAGGATCAACTGATAATGATGATTGATAATTGTAAAATTGTAAATTTACAAAGGGGAAATGTCTTAAAATTGTAATGGAACTACGTGAGTTTTGATTCCTCTCACCCCTGGAGGATACGTAAGCAACTTTAATTTTTAAAAATTTAACAAGCTCTTCAATGTAATAATTTTATTTATTTATAAAATTAATCTCATATATTTTAATTTATTTTCGAAATTTAAAAAAAGGTTCGGAACCGAACCGGAACCGGAACCGGTTCGGTTCAAGGTTCCGGTTCCACACTTGCGGAACCGGAAATCAGACGGTTCGGTTCGGTTCCGAACAGGAACCGAACCGCCGGCCGGCTCAACCAAGAGGTAGGAATGACAATAGGCCGAAAAAAATATAGGAATGTCAATATCCGTATTCGTTCCGTTTAATCAACGGATATGAAAATTCTCTCATTATCTACCCCTAACATACTAAGCCCCCGCAAGTTTCGGTGTGGGTCTCCGTTCACACGAAGATTTTACCTCTATTTGAACATGAATACAAATATCGATAACTGACCGATCCAACAAACACATATAAAAAATTATCTCCATATCCACTATTAATATACCGAACCCCATCACTATAGCGATTTTTGCACTACAAGAAAATGGACCTTTAGCGTCCAAATTTTTTTCGACGTTAATAAACCCTTTAGCGTCGAATTTCAATTTCGACGCTAAAAGGTAAACCTTTAGCATCGAAAATCTATTTGGACTCTAAAAGTCACACTTTTAGCGTTGAAATCGTTGTTTGACGCTAAATGGTTGCCCTTTAGCGTCGAAAATCTATTTGGACGCTAAAGGGTTGCACCTTTCGCGTCAAAATAGTTTTTTGACGCTAAATGTTCTAACCTTTAGCGTCGAAATTCTATTTGGACGCTAAAAGGTTGACCATTTAGCGTCCAAATAGATTTTCGACGCTAAAGATTTACCTTTTAGCGTTGAAATTTACATTTGACGCTAAACGTTTACCTTTTAGCGTGGAAATTTAAATTTCGATGCTAAATGGTAAATTTAAATTTTTCGATTTTCCGCCTTCTAAAATTTGAACTTTTCGCCAAAAAAATTAAATTTAAATTTTTGATCATTTGCGACGAATGTTTCGACGCTAAAAGTCAAATATTTCGACGCTAAATGGTAAATTTAAATTTTTTGAATTCCCTCCTTATAAAATTTGAATTTATCACGTAATAAAATTAGATTTAAATTTTTGACAGTTAGCGACGAAATTTTCGATGATAAAAGTAAAATATTTCGACGCTAAAGGGTAAATTTAAATTTTCCGAATTTCCGCCTTCTAAAATTTGAACTTTTCACCTACTAAAATTTGATTTAAATTTTTTGACATTTAGCGACGAATTTTCGACGCTAAAAGTCAAAAATTTGGACGCTAAAAATCAAAATTTTGGTGAAAATAATTCCCGCTATTTGATGACCTTTAGCGACAAAAGTCTATTTCGTCGCTAAAGGTTATTTTTTTCTTATAAATTCATTTGCTTTTTCATTTCTCTTATTCTTTCTTTCTCTCATATTCTTATTTTCTCTCTAAATTTTATTTTTCCTTATATGTTTTGTTTCATTTTTTATATTTTATATTAACATCCAATATTTTAATTTTTTTTATTTTATTTTTTTTGTAGGGAAATATGAAGATGAAGAAATTATGAAAATGAAGATGGTGAAGAAAATGAAGAATAAATGAAAGTAGAGATGAAGAATATGAAAGTGAAGATGAAGATAATATATAGAAAAATTATATTTTATCATTTTGTTTATTATTTTAAGCTTTTTTTGTTGTGATTAATTTTGTAATTTTAATTTTTATATTAATAAAGATATCATTGTCATAATATTTTATAACAAATTTGTAATTATGTTCTTATGTTTTCTAAAAATATAATTACTTTTGTAATTAAATTAGTTTGAAATTAATTTATAATATCAATTTTGTTATAATTAGTTTTTAAAACTAATTATAACGAATTTTTTATTTTATTTTTTTTATTTTCACTTTTAGCGTCGAAAAATTTCGTCGCTAAAGGTCTTTAGCGTCAAAATAAAATTTTTGCGCGAAAGCTTGGTCGAGGAAGGTATTTAGCATCGAAAATAAATTTCGACGCTAAAAATATATCTTTAGCGACGAAAATATTGGTCTCTAAAAGTGTTAACTTTTAGCGTCGAAAATGAATTTCGACTCTAAAAATAAGTACTTTTAGCGACCAATATTTTCGTCGCTAAAAATTTATTTTTAGCGTCGAAATTTATTTTCGACACTAAATACCTTCATCGACCAAGCTTTCGCGTAACAAATTTTATTCGACGCTAAAGACCTTTAACGACGAAATTTTGACTTTTAGCGACGAAATTTTTCGACGCTAAAGATCTATTTTCTTGTAGTGTTGCTATCCCTACCGGGAGATACAATAGATATGCACTTGACATCCCATACAAGGTCTTTTATAAGGCCACGTGGCAAATGAAAGTTAGAGGGGCCCTACTCTTGAAGGTCACCCCTTCAATTGAAGCATGCATGAGGTCCCTTGTTTATGAGGATGTTTATACAAGTGAATCACATTCCTTACTATATATTATTAAAAAAAATAACTTTACAAATAAATTTCTTTAATTTTTCACATTCTAATCTTTCATATTTTCCGCTATTAATGTTTTATTAATAAATGAGTTGAAAATGTTTTCCTAATTTCCAATCTTTCACATTCGTAGTAATTAATGATGTAACTGAAAATCAATTTTAAATAATTTTATTAATAATATTATTTAAATTTCCTGTCAAACTACACTTATAAATAATGTGAACACACAATTCATTATATTATTCTAAAAAAATTACATAAAAAATATCATGAATTAGAATATATCCATAAATAATAAGAATAATACATTATATCTATCGCTTATAATATAAACCCCGATCTATCTACTATTAATTAATATGTAGAACAACGGACAAAATTATGGGTTTATGCCACGTGGCTGCTCATTTAGTTGTTGGAGACGCAAGTGATTTCGACAACTAACTTGATTAAATTTTTTTTTTATTTATTTCAAATGCAGTGTAGATGAAAATGAGTTAAGGATTTTAATTTTTTTCATTGAAACATAACTCTTCATTTATATTTAAATTCAACAAATTGAGGTGGAGTATTGAAGACAAACTAATTGTCCATGTAACTTAATGGATGATAAACATCCCTTTGGGACCCTCCTCATTAGAGTAGGGATTGGGAATGAAAAATAAAAAACGTAATATCAATATAAATACATAAATCGTCAAATATTAATTTTTTATTCGGGGGAAAATGATGAGATTAGATATAATCCCCATCTATATTCCTGTCCCAATCCCCTATTTTTAGTATTATATATATATTAGTATTTGTTCGTGCCTACGGCACGATATTACATAATCTACAGAGATTGAGATTATGTTATTTAATTTGTTTATAATGAAATGATTTTATTTTTTAATTTATTTGTTAATATTCATTTCCCATTAATAAATAATTTTATTCTTTAATTTATTTGGCTGTTTTCATTTTTCATTTTTATAGAGATTCTATAATGAAAAGATTTTTTATCAGCCATTAGATTATAATGAAATGATCTGAGCCGCCAATTAAGCCACATAAATATAGCATTTGGATACATTATTTCTCTTAATCCTAACCATCCGTTACATTCTCTTTCCCACACACCATTGTGCTTTATAATATAGATTTTTAGTTTTTAGTAAAAAATAATAATTGTAATAAACATAGTTGTAAATAGAAAATATCCTAATATTTAAAAAATATATAAATAATATACAATAAGAGGACTTAAATGTAACTTGACAGAGCATAAAAATAATATTTATTTCATATTTATATAAAATGTTTAAATTTTCTTTTGTTATTTGATTTTGAAGATATGATTTGTTATAATTTGTGTGTCTATATAAATTGTCATTTTTATAGATATATCCAATTTTGATACTTTATTTTTGTATAATTTCATAAATTATATTGTAATGTCGATGACATTAACTTAACTTAATAGATATGTCTTAAATATCTTTAGTTTATTTTGGATAAAAATGTCAGCTATTTAGGGTTCGGGTCCCTTCAAGATCTTCTTTAATTATTCGATGATCAAAATATCATCCCTTAAATAATTGTGAGGTGACGAGAAGAATATGAAGACATAAACAAAACATCGAGAATGGATACACAGAGATATCAATGCCCTCCACTCATTTTTCCATTGTCATCCCTAATATAACTGTCACATCCCAGTTTCCCAGGACGAGATCGGCAAGAGACGGCGTAGCCATCTCCATAAGCCTCTGATGTAAACATGCATGACGTGCCATTATACATAACTAACACATGAATTTCATAAAACATGATTTCTACTTAATGTTCTGTACATGCATAACATGTTATGAGTACATGTTTGGCCTGAAATTTACTGAAAATTTCGGCAGGATATATGTTGAACATCATACAACATGGATCACCATCCAGCACAACCTGAACACCCAACATTAACACCACATGTACGTGTACAAAACACATGTCCTGATATAACATAAAATTGACACTCGACCATTCTGACGTGAGATGATTCCTGATTCATGCTTACGCTATTCACATATTTGTTGTAACATGTATACATGAAGATAATCTACACCTAAACTAATTGGGCTAACACGCGTTCATGATCATGACTGACACCTGCATGTCATAACTTGAGCTATTTCTATCTTGTGCTATTACTATTCATACATACATCATTTTCTGAACTGAACATAAATATGCATGACTAAAACATGATAATGCATGGAACACACTGAACATAACATGAATTTCATATTTTATTAACATATGCCTATATGGCCTAATGAAATTTCACATTCGACTAGTGGGCTCTGACACTGCAAATCTAATGATTGACCCTAGTGACCACAGTCGGTGTCCTTCGTCCTCCAAAGCCCGCGTGAGACCTATAACAAACATTGAAATTGAAATGAGTAAGTCGTACAAACGACTTAGTGAGTGAACACCGAAAATAAACGTAATATACGCAAATATCGCATGTATATATATTTTTGATACTGAAAGTACGTCAAACCTGATGCTTGAAGCATAAGAAAACTGAGAATCTGAAAGTGAAAGTTGTAAGTGTTGGACAATTATGACCCATAGCATCACTATTTGTAAAGAACATTGTGTTTTTGTACAAATTATCTATGTGACAAAAGAAAATTGTTATTTAATCATTATTGTAATTAGATTATTTGGATATATATTAATGATAAAATTTCATATGGTTAAATCAGATTAATAAGATATGAGACAATATTAATTCATGAACGGTTTAATCATTAAATATCCATAGTCGAAGTATTATCGAGACTGAACATTAATAATGTGGAATAGACTAGTATTACACTTGTGCACGTTATGGAAGCTTAACGACATAGTTCTCATATATTTAGGTATTTGATACTTATAAAAGTGTAATAAGATATTCTGTTAGCCATTGGACCGGGAACAGTTCGCTCTGGATAGACCCACTCGGAATCTCATTGGTAGTATGATTATGTGTCTATGGGAATCTGAATCAGGGTAGGTGTATGTGATCTTTAACCTGAGACTTACGTCGCTATTACATGCGACAATTAGTTTACTTTAGTACTGGTCGTCTGGAGCTTTAACAAGTTATGTGTACGTCTGTATTGGGTTTACTGAGAATTGTGGTGTATTGGATGTGATGTCAAGATGAGAGTATCACTTCAATCATATGGAGATGATAGTCACACATGATACAGAACTAGTACTCTTAAAGCTGCAGCTATCGAGATAGTATGAATAGGTCATGACTTCTCGATTACAGAGATTAGTTACTCGGGATCCGATATATGCTTCGTACGGGACAGACACAGAGCCAGCCCTAAGTCTAGCATGTGACATCCGATATTGAATCGTATTACGTATTACATAATATTAGTGTTACTACGCCTGATACAAATGATATTCCTCGACGAATATTTCTGGAGAATTAGGTAGGTACGGTGCTTTGCTAGAAGCCAACCATGCCTTGTAAATCAATGAGAACATGGTACGGGGTATGCATGTGTTCGGATAATCCGATAACTGTATTTACTGCCAATATATCCAGGAATCTTTTGGGTCGCTTCCCAAAGATTCACCAATGACATTTGACTCAGATAGAATTAATATGAGATTAATTATGAGAGATAAAATTAATCTGGGATTAATTGCGGTAAGAATTAATCTGGATTAACTTCATATATAAGAGAGAATGCGATTAATTTAGAATTAATCGATAAAATAAATTTAATAGTTAAATTAGATTTTTCTATTTAATTTATTTATTTGTGGCTAAAATAATATATCGGACATATTAATTGAAATCGGATTTCAATACGAAATTAAAATTGGATTTTAATTCGGGCGAACGAAATAATTTAGAATTAATTCGAAAGCGACTATCGTAATAATTTTACGAGACATAATTATTTAATTAAATTGGATTTAATTATGGCGCGACAACAAATTCGTTTAATTGGAATTAAACGAACCCGATAAAATTACTCGTGATTTTGCGTGTGTCTTTTTGTGTATTGGGAACACAAAATATCTTTAACTTTGGTGGGCCCAAGTCAACTTGTGTGTTGAGTAAGCCAACTCAAATTTTGAATTTAAAATATGGTGGGACCACATGACTTACATCAAATGTCAAAGTTTGATGTAAGTAGTTGGCTTAGTTTATTAATTGCATTTTAACACACACAACCACCAAGTCTTGAAAAAAATATCTCACTCTCTCTTATTCCTCTCCATGGCCGAATACTTCTCTCTATTGGAGTGAGATTTTGCTTCAAAATTTCAACCTAGCTAGAACTTGGAGGAGTCAAATTAGGTGATAGGGAAACTCACCCAAGGAATAAACAACATAACAACAAGCTTGAAGCTTCATCCAAAAGAAGAAATTTCGAAATTTCTCCATTTAACAATGTAAGTGATTCCGCCACTTTTTCTTATTATTTCACACATATAATCATATTTAGGATATTGTGGCATGTCTTAGAGACTAACAGTAAGTCATATGCATACATATAACTGCAACACAATCTGAATACCTGTAACATGACTAAAGATCTTATGTATGGCAACCTAATTGTACGTGAAAACTAAAAACACATCATGACCTGAAATTTTTTCAACATGAAACTGAAAACCAACAATAAAGCTTTTAAACTGTAAATTCAACTGAAAATTGTTTACAATACTGAAAATAATAAATTGTGCTGAAAATCCTAAGTTGTGCTGGAAATCGTAAACTGTGCTAAAAATCATAAATTGTGCTGAAAACTGTAAACTGTGTCGGAAATTATAAATCTGATATGTAACCTGTAAACGTGGGAAAACGTTTTATCCTGAAACATATATTCTAAATCATGAAAATTCTCACCAGTATCATAACCTGGGGGCGAGAAATCTATTTAGCGGGACCTAACACCGCGTAAGCTTAGGATGTTGGACTAAATATGCCTAAGAAGGTTATCTGGACCATTAGGCCTGTTGAAATATAAGCGAACCCCAAACATTAAGCTGAGTTGAAGGAACGGTACTTAACCGGTATTTTGAAAGTATTTATCTACTTGTCCTTGCAAATCACTTACTGAAAACTTTATCTGAAATTCATGCAAAATCGTAAGTGAAAACGTATTTCATCAACATGTAAACTAATAACACAAATTGAAAACTTATATCATGAGCTGAAACACGTAAACATGACACATGAAAATGTAATCTGAAAACTGAAAGTAGACAACATAAAATGATGACCACACATAAGCTGTAAACACGTAAACATATACTGACACGTGTATTGGTTTATGCATACAAGCTCGTACGGGACCGTTACCTATTTAAGAATAAGTATGGGATGAACGTCGTCTGAACGTAACCCTATCCAGTACTTATATCATGAGGACACGTAAACTAAAATTGTACATTGCAAACATAAGCTGGCTTACCAAAGTAGAAAACGTAGAATGACTATTTGAGATGTATCATATAAACTACTCACGAAGTATAAAATGAAATACTACTGAAAAACATGAAAAACATATTGTTCACTCACAGAATTGACGTCCAAATGTCGATGTGCTCGTGTGCTCGAATGGAACCAAATGTTCTGCCTGCGTGGAATCTATGGACGTGTTCAAACAGGGTTAGGGTACTTGAACATACAATCCTAATTATGCACGTGAATGATGCAGTGCATGAATTTATGCTGACATGATAGCTTACGACGTTTCTCGAACGTCTAGACTATCCTAGAACGCTGCTTAACTCATGTTGAACTGTTATCACAACTCATGACATGACATGCTCATGATAGATTATATGGACATTTCAACGTGACCCATATAGCTACTCAAGACATCCCAACACGACCGATGGAGCTCATGACCAAAAACCTCAATTTGGCCAATTAACACGGCAATTCCAACTTGCCTCAAAATCAATACCATAATGACATGATTCTAATCCATAACATGCTAATTAGGCACTCCAAATGCCCAATTATACAAAATCACCCCAAACTTGTGGCTATAACCAACCCAAACCATTGATGGTTAAAACACTCAAATCGTAAAAATTCCCAATCTATGCATGATTGATGCTTATATTACCTCTATTATATAAAATAAACCTGAATCTATTAGGGTCTCCTACGAATCCAAACTTTAGGTTTTGATTTAACTAAATCTATGCACAAATCATGCTACTAAACCTCTATCTAAGCATGATTATCAACCTAATCATGCAAAATGATGAAGATTCAAAATGAAGCATGCATGAGTTTCACATAAATTCAAAACGAATACTAAAATGTAGCTTAGAATACTTACTTGAGCTCCCTAGAGCTTGGAAATGCATGAGGATCATCAAGATTCAAGCTTTATTTGATGAGCTAACTTAAGGTTTTTAAGTGGGAGAAAGCTGTAAGGAGAGGAAGAGAAATCAAAAGAAATATCTAAGGGGCCCTATATATAGTGAGCCGAAATTTCAGAATTTTTTTGTCTAAAAATTACAGGACCGTTTAAACTTCTGTCGAACGCCACTCGAACGCAATCAATTTTTCAAAGGCGCATTCGAACGAGCTGAAGAACATCACACGAACGCTAGCACTATAGAAGGTTGCATTCGAATAAATTGTAGAACGCAACTCGAACGAAAAACTCTCTGGGAAGTTTCATTCGAACGACTGGAGAACTTGCCACAAACGTGAGCACTGATTGCGTTCAAACGTTGGAATGAACGCAATACAAACGTGATTCTAGGGTTTTCATGCTTTATACATATGGACTGAACTTGAATTGTACGGGTCGGTTCACACATACACGGACCCTACATGTACATGATACATCACATGCATGAACTGTATGACCATACTAAACATGCTGATGTGATCCTAGCAGCATTGATCGATTTCGTTCGTTTAAGATTATTTATTATTTATTTGCATGTATAGAACCAACTTGGACGACCGTTTTTATTTATTATTTGAGTTAGTTTATTTTATTTATTTATGGGTTCAAAATGAGCTAGAAATTAGGAATTATGGGCTTTTAGTTGGTAATGGGTAGTTTAGGACTATATTAGTCTTTTTAGCTCTCTTAGGGTTTGAGTATGTTACTATTTAAACTCAAAAACACCTCTTAATGAAGGACCCAATTTTATGTGCGTGAATAGTAACTTTTTCTTGAGATTAAGAAAATTTTATCATCGTTCAGTGATTGAACAAAGACTTATCAAAGGGTTGGCATCCTTTGTGGCGTCCGATTTGCTGGCAAAATTCATCTGAGGCTATCTCCAAGGGTTTTCAAAGACAGGTTCTTTACGGGATATTGGATCGGATTTCGTCTTTTCGTATCCGGTTTCGTATCACATGCTAAACATCGGGAATGGTACAATAACTTGCTAATGGAAGTACACAAAAGCTCAAGTGCAGTAAACATAGTTTCCTGTCATTTGCTAGGCTTTCCAATGAACATCAATCAATTATTTCTTTTATTATGATACATTTATCTATATTAATATATAAAAGCTCAAAATTCTTTTTCTAAACTAGGTTATCCACGTCAGCTCCCTTATCTCTTAAAATGTCCCTTATGTAAGTGGGTTATTTATCATTGGGTCATTAATTTTTTGTTATTAAGTTTTTTAATTAACAAATAAATTTATTTAACTTTTGACATTCAAACTTTTCATATTTTCCGATATTAATTAATATTTTATTAATAAATGAGGTAATATTGTTTTCTTAGTTTCCAATCTTTCACATTCATAAGTAATTATTGATGTAATTGAAAATCAATTTTAATTTTTTTTCTTAACAATATTATTTAAAATTCAAGTTAAAACTCAATTTTAAATAGTTTTCTTAACAATATTATTTAAAATTTCAGTTAATCTGCACTTATAAATAATGTGAACACACAACTCAATATATTATTCTAAACAAATTAAACAAAAAAATATCTCGAATTAAAATATATTCACAAATAATAAGAATAATCTATTATACCTATCGAATATAAGACCGCGTGTCGCGTGTGTCGTCATCTATTTATAAGAGTGGCAAAAAAGCCCGGGCCCGGCCCGGCCCGGCCCAGGGTGAAAAAAGCATTGGCATGGCTTCAAAATGAGGGTCTGGGCCGGGCCGAACCAAAAAAGCCTGGGCCCAAGTTTAAAATAAATAATTATATATTTTTATTTATAAAATATATATTTATATAATAAATTTTTTATATTTAATAAATCGGACCCGGGCCAAGGCCGGCCAGAGCCCGAACCTGACCGGGCCGGCCCGGTAACAGCCCAGGCCGAACTTTTCCCGGATAAGCCCGGCCCGAGCCCGGCCCATTGCCATCATTATCTATTCAACGACCAAAATTATGGGTGTATGCCACGTGGCAACTCATTTACCTGTCGGAGACGCAAGTGATTTCGACAGCTAACTTCTAAAAAAAAAAAAAATTATTTCAAATGCAGCGTAGAAGAAAATGAGTTAAGGATTTTAATTTTTTTCATTGAAAAAGTTTATGACAATGCGAAATTATTATCCAACCTTCATTTCACCAATAAATATATTTATTATGGTATTTAATAGTGAACCCCAATTAATCAATTTTTTTTCTAAAATTCTGATCCTATGTGAAATTATTCAATTACTCTAATTTAAGTCAGTTCAAAGTTAGAACGACTATGGTACAATTCAATGAACCACTTTTAATCTAAGCAGTTATAAAATATTACAAGATATTAAAGTAATAAATAATCAAAGCAGTAAACAAAATCAATATAAGAATTTTATTGACGAAGTGGAAAACTCATGCGAGTAAAAAAAATCACTTCGGGTATAGGCTACCACCAAAATCCATTATAATATAGAAAACTTATAGCAATGATATAAGACATATAGTGACAACTTCACTGACTCGAATACCTCAAGACTGTAATAACTTGAAGAATTATTCAAACCTGCACCAAACGGTCTTCTTCAGAACCTTTGAAGTCCATGAGCAGATCAACCCTGCGAATTCACAACGCTGGAACTCCGACTACCAATCTTTCTCCTTGAGATCTATGGATGCTTATGAAATTGAGTGAGAGTTGTGTTTCTGTGCTAAAAGTATATCAAGAGACAATCTCACTAAAACAAAAAAAAAAACACAAAAAAACTATGAAAATCTCCAAAGTGAATTGACAAACAGGAGAAAACTAAGAATCTGAAGCTCTAAGAATTGTGTTTCTCTCTCAGGGTAAAGTGGTTATGTGTTTGCTTAAACATATAGGGTTTTCCTTCTCTCAAATAGGCTAAAAAAAAACGTCCAAAATAACACATCATCGCACGTGCGTTCGAACATCACAAGAACGTGTGAAGAACGCGAGGTAATCCGCAAAATCGTTCGAACTCAATCTCGAACGCACCTAGAACGCGAAGCCTCTGGACAGTTTCGTTCGAATGTTACTCTAACGTACCTTGAACATGAAGTCTATGGAAGTTTTTGTTCGAATGTCCACTTAAACAAACCACGAACACAGAACGTTCGAACCCAAACAAGAATACACCACAAACGCAAACCCTGAGAGATTCATCTGATATCGTCCAAACACTTGTCCAATTGCACCGAGATCTACAAGACCCATTACAACTCAATTAAACTTATTTTGTTACAAACATTGCCAACAAATATGGAACTAACAGTGTACATAAATGAGAAAGAAATATTAATAAATAAAGCTATTAAATTTGCCGTGTAACATTAAATGTATTCCATCAATTTTATTTTTGTTATTTTTATGTATTTCCTGAAGGTGGGCAAATTTCAACTAAAAAAAAGGTGGGCGAATCTTATTTTACTTGCATATATCTTTTTCACCTCTTTTATGTTGTGCTATCACATGACACTATAGAAGATAGGGGATAAAATTAAATTGAAACCCAACCTCTTACGGTTTTGTTCTTAGCATAGAGACCCAAGCCCACACAAATTCATCCTTATATCCAAGTATGAATCGAAATATTGTACGCTTTGGTGGCGTAAGATGACCAACTTCGAAGGCCTAGGCTTTCACTGGTTTGTTCTTAGCATGGGCTCAATCCCCACCCAAGATGACTCCAATTAATTGAAATAGCTAACTACTCATAATGATATCACTATCACCTCTTCCAAACGATGAAAGATATTATAATTGTAAATCTAAAAATTATATGACAATGTTGAATATTATAAACTCAGCTTGAATTAAAAGCAATAAATTTATGATTTTTTTTTTTGGCAGATACATCTAATAACTTAATCCTTCTTTATATAGAATGAACAACCATTTTCTGTGATAGTAAAATTTGCATAATCCTATCTCCAACTTTTTTAATAATGGCATTTTAGAAAAGGGAGTTATCGGATTCGTCCCTGTAGTTTGGGAAAGTGACAAATAGGTATGGCAGAAGACCCGAATTCCAATTTAAGATTAGGGATGAAGTTCCATTCCAAAAAAAAAAAAAAAAAAAAAAATCAAACCGGATTTAGAATGATTATCTTTGTCTAAAAAAGCTTGAATTAGATTCGGAATTTTAGATGATTTTTTCTCCCGATTCAAAGAATTAGTGTTTGGGGGATATTTCGTCCCTACCCCGACCAAGACAGCCTCGGCTAGATAAAACACACAAATCTAACATTATATGCAAAGGGTAGAGATGTTTCTAACATAAATTTTTGACACATATCTAGAAATCAAAATCTAATCAATTATTCAAGACCATCCAACGAAAAAAGTCAACTTCATTAAAATCTAGATATCATTCAATGTTATTTTAATTTTAAATAGATTTTAATGTCTAGATTTGCGTCAAAAATTTGTAATCAAATATCCCCACCAGTATGTATATTGTATAATACACTTATAAATTTGGGTATTTCAAGTTCAGTTAGATTCAATACAATAACACTAGGATCATCATGTTTTGTGAAACAATGAACACTCTTCACAGATAATTTTGTATTTCGGTTGTATCTACCATAACCAATTTCATCGTAGAAGGGAAAGCCAATCCAGCCTAATGAAGATTTTTTTTTCCAGTTCTGCACATTAGGTGCTGCTGGCACTTCCCCTTCTTTGAACCGGTTTGTATAGAACAACAGTGACATATTTGGAACGGAATCGATGAGTAAATCCAAGTGCCACTACAGATCGTGGTGGCTCTCGGTTCTCAATGTAAAGATGGTTTAGAATCACATTCTGGGGCGAAGGAAGAGTTCCAGAAGCGTCTATGCTTGCTGGATAGCTAAGCAACGTGTGTTGCAGATGGGGAGGGACAACAGGTGGGTCACGTGACTCATCTTCGTGCCCAGGGTAAACATTGTTGTAACTTGAATCAGGCGACTTTGGAACTTCAAATCCAACTACGGTTGCCTCATCCTGCACAAAACAGATAGAGAGACGGTTATTAATAAGAAAAAGAGTCCGGGGCAGAAAATGCAACACATGCACAAAACTCAAAAACCAAAAAGAAACCAACCTAGACAACAAACGTCTAAAACAACTGTGGCAACAAAACATGTCAGTAATGACAAATTAAAAACCAAAACCATTAGCTGAAACCAAAACTGATATGAAGCTTTGCTAAGACAGCTCTAATACAACAATCTTCCGCAAAAAAAAATGAACTAGGATCAAAACAAGGGTTAGACACACCTCTCACGTTCCAACAAATTATTCATAAATATGTTCAGGATTTCATTTGATATTTGTAGTCCAAATACTCACCAAATTGCCAGTTGTTACATGATCTTCACTATATTGGTTCATGTTGGATGAGAAATACTAACGGCACAAATCATCAACAAAGAAAGAAAGCAACAAAAGTGACCCTGTAAAAAGAAAAAAGACAGCAAGAGTTCGTCAGCAAAAAATTCAATTTGTACATGGCAGAGATACATGAGTAACAAGACATAAAAATCAATTTAATAAAGTGTTATCTCCAAAAGTAATGTCAGACTGTCAGTAACCCGTGACATAAATATACCATTCTGTGGTATATTGAAAAGGCAAGATATTTATAGATTAACAAGATACAGTATTCACTGTTTCAAAAAAAATAAGATACGGTATTCATACTCATCATAGTCATAATTGTTCATTGTATGTCTTATACCAGCACTATAGTCAGTGCTGGGGCCATTGATTGAAAATTTGTTAAAATGTGTCCTATAAATTACTGAAAAGTCTAGTTTATTAATGAGGTAATTTTGTTTTGCCCCTGCTAAAATCAAGAGTATCTAATATAACACTTGTTGTCAAAATCAAATTTTGCCCTATTGAGTCAATGTTCTGGCTACGCCATTGACTATAATCTATAACTAACAGAACATTTGGCTTCAAACTCTGTTTAAAATACAAGGCCCTAGACAGCATGTGAAGAAACAGGATTCTAACACATTCTGTAGTGCAATATGCAAAAATGTAGAACTTGACAATTAAGGGCATGTGTCTAAATGTCATGCTTCTACATAATTTTGAAAGCAGAACAACTAAAGTGATTAGCAAACATCCAATTTTACTTATCGGCTAGTGTTTACTAACCAGCCAACTCATACTTGACAACTCATACTACAAGTTTAGAAAACAAGAGGTGTAACTGACCTAGAAAAGTAAACAAAATCTCGATCTACTGTACCGTACACTACCCACCATCCAATTGGCACAAATTTAAACAACAAAATAATACCAGTATGCACACAAGAACAGAAGATGAAACATGATAAATAATAAGAATAAAATACAATATTCAAAGGGGCATAATAAGATACTTCTCTGGCATGTACGACTATTTGGAGGAGCATCAAGTATATCCATACATGACTTTATCAAAGCCCCAAATGATTAAATGAACAACAAAGCTCTAAATAATTACATGAGGGACACTTTGCTACAAGAAATATAAATGAGGAGGCTGCTACTGGAAATGAATTGGGGTAGCAGCATGCTTCAGTCTCATTTTATCAACAATTCTATACTTGGATCATTAGAGTAATTCCATCCTTTGGAATTTTATATAAGGACACTTCAAAGAAAGTTTCTCAAAGACCTAGGGGATTCCAGGAAACAAAGCTTGACCAGAGATGTTTCAAGATGCACGAAGCATCTACATGGAAACTTTTGTTCAAACATGGGAAAAGCATAATTTCTACCTTCTTATCCCTATAAACAGTATGATTTGACTGCATAGAAAGAGATTTTTGATTCACATACTTGCTATTCAGCATAGCAATTGAAGGTGCATCTATCGACTAAAATGACTTTATCTCCAATAGGCATATATGAATCATTAAGATACATTATTTATTGAAAGTAATAGTTATTCATATGAAAGGATGGCCCAGCGCACGAAGCTTCCTACACTGTGGGCTCTGGGAAGGATTCAATATGTACGCAGCTTCACCCCCTTTTTTTTGCAAAGAGACTGTTTCCGCGACTCCAACCTATGATCTCCAGGTCACAATAGATGAACCTTACCGTTACACGAAGGCTCTCCTCAAAGTAATAGTTATTCAGATGAACTGATAAATAGGTCATCTAGTTTAGAATTGTTTGCAAAAATTTGGAAATAGAAGGTTATAATAATCTCAAACACTTGGATCCTTAATAGATAAGCTCCACTAGGTATGTAGTTCCTCTGTACAAACACGAAACATAGAAACACATTTGTTGAGATTAAAAATCTACCTGCGCTCTAAGTTGAGAATAAGATTCAGACCCTAAAAGCCTACTACTTGCAACAAGATGAACCTCATTATGTAGCTTATCGTTTCACAATGAAGGAAGGCAAAGTGAGTTCCTAGACTTCGTTCACATAGTACCAGTGAACTAAATTGGAATAACCAGGAAATGAAATGCCAACATTATTGAGGTGTCTCATTCCTGCAATTATGCATTCAGAATTTCACTAGACTCAAAAACCATACCATACTCTGAAAATGGAAGATCAGGGTATACAACATGATGAAACGGAAATGTGAAGATAAAAGGGTAAAACTCAAAGAAACAAAGTTTCTGAATCAAAAGTTTTATTAATCTGAAATCTAACTGAAATAAAGAGATGACAACTCTATTTATAGTTAACTAGAATCATAAACTAACCCTAATAACTTAACTTGGCCGCCCTAAAGCCTATGAGCCTTATTGAATAAAAATGGAACTGAAAAGAAAAGGCATAAAATTAAAAACAGGGTTGTGTTCGTTTGAACGGTGTGATAGCCCATTCGAATCATCACTAGAATTTTCGTCCAAATGGCAAATCGGTCCATTCGAACGACGTGCCAATTCTTTGTTACATCACAACGCCAATTTCTTTCAAGGTATCCCACTCATGCAAAAAAAAAAAAAAAAAAAATGATATCCCCTTTTATAATTTCTAGTACCCGGCATAGAGTAATTCCGTTTATAGACAGAACTTAAGGAAGTCTTGTTCTATACTAAAATAAATAGTTACATAAACTTCCTGTGAAATTGTTTCTCAATGTACTACACAAACTAACACGGACAAACTTCAACAGAACATCAACCTAAAGTAACAAGCAAGAAGGTCGAACTACAATCTGATGTGTGACCATCACTTCCACTATAACTCTTGCAATCCCACATATTTTTTTCAATCTCTCCAGCGTTTGCAAAAGACCATGGAAAAAAATAAATATTTCTTCAAAATGCACAAGCAAACACACGTTTTGATAGTGGAAATCTGTAAGTTTTGAACCCTATAAAAATTTAACAAAAGCAACAAACACCAAACACACGCATACACACTGAGAGATTGATATATAAAAACCAAGTAAATAAAAATAAAAACTCAATAAAAAGCTGAAAGACTTACCTGACTGAGCTAAGAGAAGACTGAATTTCCTCAACGACCAAGAACAACCTTTCAATGCCACCTTGTTGAAATCAACATTCCCAACAACAATAAACAAATAAATTAAGCAAAAGTAATTAATTTTCACAGACCCAGAGCTTATCTGCAAAAAAATAAATAAATAAGCAAACCCCAGATGAAATCAAATGCAACCCATCACAGAATTCAAATCAAAATTACCCATCAGTGAACTCATCAAAATTTTCTTAAATAATAATAACAATCAGTAATTTATTTTTTTAATTACGCAAAAAAAAAAAACCCACAAACCCAAGCATGGATTTTTGAAGAGAGGAAAAAAAAATCTTTCCTGATAAAGGGAGAAATATTTTAAAATATTAAACAGATAAAAGTAACAGTAGAACTTAGAAGAACCAAAAAAAGGAAAAAATATATTTTTTTTGTTCCCTAGAAGAATCCGCCAATAGAATCTGACATAAAGAAGCTTATATATTAAAAAGTAGTGGCTTGACTTTTTTTTTTCCCTTCTGGAGACCCTTACCTGAAATAAGAAAAAATAAAATTGACGGGATTAGATCTTTAAAATTTGAAACTTTCAGACGAACGAAGGATAAAAAAACATAAAATTGATTCGAAATAAAAAAAAAAAAAAAAAAATTAAGGAAATTTTTGAAGAAAAGTATTTGTAAGGAGAGCAGAGTGGAGCCTCAAATGGAGCAAATCAAGAACATGCAAAATCTGGGAGGACTTACTTCTATTCTGTTATTGACATTTGTCTATTTGAAAGGATTATATAAATTCACTTTCCAAATATATTATATATTATTTTAATAATAGTCATAGAAATTACACACCTAATTGAAAATTTTGAATTTATTCTATTTTTTAATTTTAATTTAAAAAATATTCATTTTTCACTAATAAAATAGAAAAAAAAATACAAATTATTCATTTAATTTAAGAAAAAATATAAAAATATTTGAAAACTTCAAATAAAAAAGTGAATAATTTCAAAAATTTTCGTGATAAATGATAGTGTTTGAAAATTATTCACTTTCCAGTAATAAAATGAAAAAATGAAAAAGTATATAAATTATTTACTTAATTTATGAAAAATTATCAATTTCAATTTTCCAGTAAAAGTTTAAAAGTGAACATATTAAATGAAAGGGTGAAAATTATCAATTTTTTACCTATGGTTTGAAAATTATTCATTTTTCCACTAATAAAATAGAAAAACTTAATTTAGGAAAAATTATCCATTTTCCACCTTGTAAAAGTGAAAATATTTAAAACTTCAAGTAAAAAGTGAACAAATTCTAAGTTTTCATGGTAAATGATAATTTCTCTATTTAGAAAATAAATAATTATTCATAATATTAATAGGAGAAAATAAATTAACTGACATTATTGAATATTAAAGAGTGAGAGACCAGCGGTGGTGAAATATTATGTTATCTTTTTGAAATCATTATTAGCGTATATATCTCAATATTTTTGAACAGCCCACTAATAAATATTTGAGTCTATTAAATAGAATCTTAGGGCTCATGCGTCAAAATCTGCCACCAAATAGCACAAGTGAACAATAGCATGCTAAATTTAGTGATAGACCAGGCTAAGGTTCCGGTTTGGAATCGGAACCGAATCGGTTGGAACCGGACGCTTCCGGTTCGGATTTCAGAACCGAATCGGAACTTAATCGATTCGGTTAGGGTTCCTACCCTAGCCAAACCGGTTGGAACCGGTTTTTAATTTATATAATTTTTTTATTTTTTAAATAATAATTTTATTTATAATTTAATGTAATTATGTAATGTAATAAATTCAAATTCATAATTTTAAATTATATTGATTTATCAATCTTAATTTTTTATTTTTAATAAAGAAGAAAAAAAACCGGATGGAATCGGAACAAGAACCGAACCGAACCGAACCGCTGGTTGGGTCTACTTAGTGGTATAGAGTTTATAATCTCATATTGTGGTTTTTGATTTGAACTCAAATAGTGCATTTTTTTTATAAGAGTATGGGATATCATGAAGTTTTACCTGCTCCGTTTAAGCATAAAACATGTGATTTGACGGTGAGGTTTCCAACGATTTCAAAAAAAAAAAAACATTATCGTTCACCAACGTTTTTTTAATTTTTTTTAAAATTAATTGTAGCCCCTAATAGTTTTAAATTGTATCATTTATATTCATATATAATTATATTTTGATCTGATAAAATAATTTTTTACTATTTATATCCCACATGTTATTTTAATAATCTATTTTATTTTATTTTTGTTATAAATAATTAATAAAAAATAATGAATCTTAGAATAAATAGTTAATGAAACTTATAGTAAAATTTTATTAATTAATATAATTATTTTTTATAATATATTTTATTTATTAAATCATCTTTAAAAATTAATATGGAATAGTAAAATATTTTAATGTAAATATTAGGTTAGTTAAGGGGTGAAATACGAATTATGTAGAAATATTTAAAATAAAATATTCTTAGAAATATTTTTTAGAATAAATTTTGAATGAATGTATAATTTGGTGTATAAATTGGGGCAAATCTTACATCAAAATCATAAATAGCATTGGGGTTACCATTAGAATATGCCAAATTTACCAAAAATTGATTGGAAGAAAAACTTTAACATGAACTATAATTTAAGAAAATAATCATTTTTACTATATATTATATGGTCATTTTTAGGTGAGAATATCTTCACTTTATAAAATGAATATGTTTGTCAAAAAATTCACATTAAAAATTATGTTTTTTTTTCCAAATAATAGTGTATTGGAGTCTGTGTTATTTTATTATTTAGTAAATCATCATCATTTTATAAAGTGATGATGCCCACACTAAAAAATGACTATATATATGTGTGTCGATTTTTAAATAAGGGATCTCTTATTTTATTAAGTTAATGACAAAATTAAAAGATAAATTAATATAAATTTCATATATTTTAATGCATTAAAATCTGCGTTCTTTTATCCATTTTTTGCTTTGATACTTTTGCATTGAAAATGAATATAAGAATCAATTCATCTTATTTAACATCAAATGTAATTCTAAAATATTGAAATGTTATTAATTACTAATTACCAATCCTCTTGTGGCCAATACATGCACAAGTGAGGGGAAAATGTATAAAATAATTAGATGTCAAATTAATTCTACACCCTTTTACCAACAAATGGGCTACTACATATTTTATAAATGGGTGTAGTTAGAGTATTGGGGCAAGCCCAATTCAGGATTCAGAATTATCAATAAAATATTGGCCAGTTTTGTTCATCCCCACACCAATTTTCAAAAGAAAATTTGCTTAAATTTATACTAAAAAATATTATTGTATTTCAAAATATATCCAAAAAGCTTAATATTGGCAAATAATATCGATTTAATGTAAAGCAAAACCCACATAATCAAATATATTGTTTTTAAAATTAAACTTAAGTTTGATGAATTTTTTAAGCTGGACACATCCAAAATATATTACAAATTTACTATTAATTTTAAAAATTCAAATAATAATATATAATATAAAAAATATAATATTTTACTATTCAATAAAAATTCATGTTATGAAAATGATGTATATACTTTTATTGTCAATCATGTTTTGGATGATAAATCACTACAAGAATTTTGACATTTAGTGTCCAATATGTCGAACTTATTTTGGACACTAATAATTAATTTTCATGCCGATTCCTTCTTCGACGCAATATAGTAAACTTTTAATTTCAAAATAAGTTATTTGACGCAAAAGGGTAAACTTTTAGCGTTGAAAACCTAATATGACGTCAAAAGTTGTACCTTTAGCTTCGAATAATATTTTTACGCTAAAAGTAAGGAATTGTCAGTGGAATTATCAGAAACTTTTAGCGTCGACTTAATATTCGACGCTAAAGGTACAACTTTTAGCGTCATTATATATTTTTGACGCTAAAAATTGATCATTTAGCGTCGATATAATATGTCGACGCTAAAGGTTTTTGAGGATACCACTGACAATCATGTTACCTTTAGCGTCAAGATATTATTTCGACGCTAAATGGTCAGTTTTTAGCGTCGAATTACGTTAATTCGACGCTAAAATTATATTAAAATACAGAAGCACAAACACTTATTTTCCCCTTTGCTATTTCTCTCATCTGCAATTTTATTCTCTCCTCTGTAAGTTCACTCATAACTTTCCTACAAATTTTCATAAGGTAATTTTTATTTCATCTCTCTTTATTTCCTTACATTTGAATCAATATTCTCTCATCACTTAATTAAATTAAGTTTAATTTTTCTAAAAAATTAAAATTATCTTTATTATATACATTGTGTTAGTTTTTTATGATGCATATATGTAGATTAATTAATTAACTAAATATGTCTTATTTTGTAATTAATTAATTAACTAAATATGTGTATGCTCAAATAAATAATTAATGAATTGGTGATGTTGATGAGTTTAATATAATGTCTATAATAATTATATTTTTATATGTAGATATTTGGCTGAAATGGATAGAAATTGGATGAGTTCGGTGGATAGATTGAATGTTGAATAATGTTATGGAGTTTATGAGTTCATGGAATCGATAAAGCAACACATTGATGCAGAATGTCGTGTTCGGTGTTCATGTACAAATTGTTTGAATAGGAAAATGAAACAGTTATATGAAGTTCAGAATCATTTATACATGCTGAGAATATCATCAACTTACCGTACGTGGATTAATCATGGTGAGCACTATAATTCTCAATCACGGTTTATTGATTCCGGTGAAGATATTAGTATTTACTATCAACCTGCAAACGATGAGATAACCGATGTTTTACTTGACTTACAAGGTCCACAAGTCGGTCATTGTGTTGGTGGTGACATACCAATATTAGATCGAAATGATTAAAATTTATTTAGTCAACTACTTAATGAGATACAAAAATACCATTTGAAGGTGCTGAGATGTCAATCTTGAATTTCATAGTGAAATTATTGCACATTAAAGTGATGAACAAAATGACCAACAAAAGTATTGATATGATACTAGAGTTACTTGGGCAAATCTTATTTTCGTTTGTATAAACATTCACAGCGGATATGTATTTATTTTATTTAATAAATTTTAATTATAATAATAAAAAAAAATTTAGAATAAAAATAATTGTACTATTATTGGGTAATTTTTTCTAATAATATTTTTCAAAATATTAAATTGAATATTTTGGACCAAATTACAATAATGAATTTATTATTTATACCATTTAGCGTCGAATTATTCGACGCTAAAAGTAATAAAATAATATTTATATTTTAATATTTTATACCTTTTAGCGTCGACAATATTCGTCACTAATGTAGATCATTTAGCGTCGAAAACTTTTGTCGTCAAATGCATATTTTAAGGTCACAAATTATGATTTCGCGTCAAAATATTTTTGACATAAAATATTAGACTTTAGCGACGAAAATTTGATATTTGACGCCAATTGTCTTTCTCGTCCACCTTTTCGCGTCGAAATTTAACGTCAAATTTTTTCGACGCTAATTACTTGTAGCGTTTAATTGTTCAATTTTAGCGTTGATATGATTCGACGCTAAAAGCCTTATTTCTAGTAGTGAATGTTGGGTGGTAGTGCAGTAATAATTACAAATGGCCTATTAACTCAACCAGGCCCAAATGGTTATGGTTTGGTGGCAAATAGTTTAGGATTTGATTGTCAGGTCCTGAATTCTAGTCCAGTAAATGTATTTCTTTGTAAGAGTCTGAGACAGTCAGAAGTTTTATTTGCTTCGCTTAAATTTAAGTCGAGTGATTTGACGGTAGAGTTTCCAACGTTTCCAAAAAGATAACAACGACAATGATGAATCAATTTCTAGAGAAATTAGGTCACAAGTTTAATTGGATTGCATTTTATGAAATATTACTTTTCTTTCTGAACTTTTGGTTCAGTTGCATGACATATATGTGCTCGAGATGAAGTGATTTGCGGACCGCTTTCTAGGGTTGGGCCCGTTCTAGGGAGGAGGTCATGACAAATTTTGGTATCAGAGCGAAGGTTATAGATTCTGTAGACACCTTGCATTAGATGAGGGTATTAAATAATAGTTTTGTGTTTATAGGAAAATGTCTGGATGTGGCCGAAAATTACATTTTCGAAGCCCTTCTGCTATAAATTTCGAAAAGTGTTCAACACGAAAGTTATTCGTCTCGGAAAAATAATTCGATGGTTAAGAGATCAGCTCAATCAGAGTTCATTTACTTTCTTTATAACTGAAACAAGAAACATTTAGGCGTATAATAAAAAAATCAGAAATCGCGTAACTGGTTCTCGGAATCACACATTTTCCAATACATCAAATATCTATTTTAAAATATTATAAACTATATTTCAACACTTAAAACTCTTTTTCTCCGATATAGTCTCATTTGAGACCTGATATGCAATACAAAATTCTTCCAAAAGTTTTCGAATTTCTAGATGTTACAAGTGCATGAAGTATGATCACTTTGGTGGACTTTACTCTTAAAAAATCATCAGTTCGATGGACTTCTATTCCGGAGTTTCATCATTCCGGTACACCGGAGTGTACTTTTTATTCCAAAATGAAAATCAATTAGATTTTTGTCGTATTATATGATTTATGTTAAATCAACACATTCTTAAACCGGAAAAAAGAGCACTCCGAAGTGAAAGTACACAAGAGTGTGTTTTTCATTCTAGAATAAAAAGTACACAAGAGTGCACTTTCATTTCGGAGTGATGATCACTCTAATACACTTCACTTTTAAGAAATCATCACTTCGGCAGACTTTCATTCCGGAGAGATCATCACTCCAGTGGACTTCTAATCCGGTGTGATCATACTCCAATGTAGTTTTCAAAGTCAAAAATATAATAATAATAATAATAATTATTATTATTATTATTATTATATTAGTAATAAAATAAATAGTATCATATATTGATAGATTTTGATTTTGAAAACGTGATTTTGAAAATATAATTTTAAGAACATCTTAAATGCAAATTTTATCAACAAAAACCCACTATTATTTATCTTTGAATAATCTATCATTGGAGTTTCATTGTCCTCTCATTCATTGGTTGTTTCTTTAATACATTATAAGTATTCGCTGTCACAATTATAATGTATACTAAAATTTAGTATTTAGTGTGATATTAACTCTAATATAGTAGTGCACTGGAGTGTCATTTCATTCAATAATGGATGTGTAACGTAGTGCACTTCATTCCAAAATAAAAGTGCATCGGAGCAATGATCACTCATTATTGCAAGTGCACTAGAGTGTTGAATACTTTGTAATGATGTGCACTAGAATAATGATCACTCTGTATTAGAGTTGCTTACACATATAGGTACATATGAATAAAATTTCGAAAACACGTTTTTATAACCTCTGATATTCATATCAGTTTCAAATCATCCATTTATTTCACATAAGCATACACGATCGATACATATTATTTGTTCAATCAAACACATACAAGTTTACATACATATCATGAACAAAAATGCTTTAGAGGATAACAAATTTTCCATAATTCTGGCGACCGACGACGGTAACAGAATGAAGAGCTTCCTAGAGAGATGAGAAAGCACCGCCACCACCATATTCTCCGATTCACCAATCCGATTAAACTCTCTATCGTAGTCATTTTTTTTTTAATTTCGCTCCTGCAATACCAAAAAAATTGGTATTCAAAGAACCCTCAATACTTGTTGATGTGATCCAGAATGAGCTATGTTTGTTGGGCCAAGTTAACTTGAAGTTGTGGCTGATTGCATGGCTTGGTCAAATTGGTGTATTTGGGCCATTTTGGTGGATTTGGAAGATTCCTTGGGTTCTGGAGTTTGGTCCATCCATGAGACATTATGTGAAGAATTTATTATGTCTAAAGCAATATTGGAATGGGTCTAGGACGTGCATGGGCTGCCTTGATTGATTTTGGGCTTTATTTCCGAATGGTGCATTAGTAGTGGCGGGATTTACGCAGTCTTCGTATTTTGGACATAACTTTCTCGTCCGATGTCTGATTTTGGTGATTCAAGTTGCATTGAAAAGAGAACTCGTAGCTCTACAGCTTTTAAGTTTTCATCAAAGTCTAGTTCGGACTCCTTCATGGTCTAAATGAGGACGCAATATATCCATATAGTTTTTATATTTTATATTTTTTTAAGTTATGTGTTGTTTAAGTGTTGGGCTGAACATTAATTAAATTAAAAAGCCCATAGACGAAATTTTCAAGTATTTTATTATATTTTTGTAGAATTAGGGTTAGCCACCTATTTAAATGGGAATTATTCATTGTAATGGATAATTAACCAATAATATATCTTTCTACAAAACAAATTGACCCGTGTCATCTTGAGGGAGTGGATTCTTCCTTGGTTTTACGGAACAAAAGCTTATCAACGTGTGGCAAGCGTTGTGGCGCTGTATCGCTGTTCAGGATTCTCCAAAGAAATAAAGAAAGGTTTTTAAGGGCAATGTTCCTTAAGGGTTGAACTTGATCTTGGAAGGATTTTGTTCTTATAAAATCAAGATTCGCGGTTCTTGGGGCTTAGAACATGTGGAGAGATTTGCTTGGCTTTGTTCCAGGCAGGTTTCTATCATTTGGTATCAGGAGCTCAGGCTTCCAAGGTCAAGATTTTCTCTATCTTTATCGTTTTATAAAGTTTTAACATTCCTTTTTTTTTTCTCATGTTTTTTTTTGTCTCTTCTCATCTCAATTTTTTTTCTTATTTCCTTTGTGTTTTTCATGTTTATGACCGATTCTTGGATGTTATTATAATGCTCTTTCATGGTAATAGCATATAGGATTCAGTTATTAGAGTTTTTGAGTCAATTAAAGTCGAATTTATCTGTAATTTTCGGATCAGTTCGGTCAGAATTTTTCAGCCACGCACTGATTTTCAAACTAATGTAACTTTTGATCTAGAAAGATTTACGGGACCCATAATATATCGATTTATAAGTACTCCAGGAGACGAATTCATTAGTCATTGGCCGTACTCAATCCGCTTAAGTTTCGAGTCTCAAAATCCCTTTCAAAGTTACGAATTCTGTCTAGTTTCAGTTCAGTTTGTCTTCTATTTTACTTTGGTTTATTTTTTTATTTTTTTTAGTTAGTTTCTTTGTGTTTGTTTTCATATTTTCTTGGTGATTCTTTGAGTCTTTCCTCATTATTGGCGTCTTTCAAGTAAGGGTTGATTTATATAAATAATTTGATGGATAAAAATGTATTTATCTTTCGCACGAGTTGCTCTATCAATAGTAAAGTGTGTAGCATGATTATTAATAGAGGGAATCACACAAATTTAGCTAGCACTACCCTTGTGGAAAAATTGGGATTACCATTGATACCTCTTGATAGACCTTATAAGTGGACGAGTGATTTCGGAGAGTTCGAGGTTGCTAAGCAGGTTGTGGTAAATTTTGCAATTGGGAAGTATGTTGACCAAATAGTTTGTGACGTGGTTCCTATGTATCATACGCATGTTTTATTGGGTAAGCCTTGGTATAAATTCAATAAAGTAGTTTATGATATGGATATGAATATCTACAAATTTAGGTGTGGTGAAAAGATTATCAAGCTTGCTCCTTTAACCCTACAAGAGGTCGATGATGATGAGTTGTACATGCAGAGGAGTGAAGAAGAGTGGGCTAAAAAGAAAAGTGCAATTGCACTTGGAATGTTACTAGGAGAGCTTCCAGAGTTGACAGAGAAAAATACATTAGCAAAATATGAAGTAAAGCAGGGTACGAGCGTAGCCTTGCGTAATGAAATGAAACATGTTGATGTTTCAATAAATAAGAGTAAGGTGGTTGATGGTGTTGATGATAGTTATGATATTGATGTGAGCGATAACATTAGTGATCATGATTTGGTTGTCCATGATTCCAATGAGGTGCTTGACGTTACTGTTAAGGGTGACTATCATATGGAGCAATCTGATGTTGGTTGTGAGGACATGAGTTATGGTGTGCAAAAAGTACATGTGGCTGAATATGTAGAGTGTGGTCAGATCGTGGATGAGAGTGTTGATTGTTTGAGAAAGCGACATGGGCATGTTGAGTTTGTTTTAAATGAGATTTCAAATGTGAATCCATGTGGGAATCTCTTTGCTGTTGCAAGTGGCGTTAAGAATGAGAGTAGCAATGAAGAGATTGAGAGTGGAAAAGTATTGCCAAAAAGTCATTCATTCGCCTTATTGACTTTTGCTCACCTTAACCATTTTTTTCCATGTGATTTTCTTTTATTCCAGGATTCTCGTCCCATTGATCTTGTCATTTTTATCTATGACCCGGGTTCGGATTCGAGGTCGAATCCTTTTCAAGAGAGGGAGAATGATGTGATCCAGAATGAGCTCTGTTTGTTGGGCCAAGTTAACTTGAAGTTGTGGCTGATTGCATGGCTTGGTCAAATTGGTGTGTATTTGGGCCATTTTGGTGGATTTGGAAGATTTTTTGGGTTCTGGAGTTTGGTCCATCCATGAGACATTATGTGAAGAATTTATTATGTCTAAAGCAATATTGGAATGGGTCTAGGACGTGCATGGGCTGCCTTGATTGATTTTGGGCTTTATTTCCGAATGGTGCATTAGTAGTGGCGGGATTTACGCAGTCTTCGTATTTTGGACATAACTTTCTCGTCTGATGTCTGATTTTGGTGATTCAAGTTGCATTGAAAATAGAACTCATAGCTCTACAGCTTTTAAGTTTTCATCAAAGTCTAGTTCGGACTCCTTCATGGTCTAAATGAGGACGCAATATATCCATATAGTTTTTATATTTTATATTTTTTTAAGTTATGTGTTGTTTAAGTGTTGGGCTGAACATTAATTAAATTAAAAAGCCCATAGACGAAATTTTCAAGTATTTTATTATATTTTGGTAGAATTAGGGTTAGCCACCTATTTAAATGGGAATTATTCATTGTAATGGATAATTAACCAATAATATATCTTTTTACAAAACAAATTGACTCGTGTCATCTTGAGGGAGTGGATTCTTCCTTGGTTTTACGGAACAAAAGCTTATCAACGTGTGGCAAGCGTTGTGGCGCTGTATCGCTGTTCAGGATTCTCCAAAGAAATAAAGAAAGGTTTTTAAGGGCAATGTTCCTTAAGGGTTGAACTTGATCTTGGAAGGATTTTGTTCTTATAAAATCAAGATTCGCGGTTCTTGGGGCTTAGAACACGTGGAGAGATTTGCTTGGCTTTGTTCCAGGCAGGTTTCTATCACTTGTGCTCTTTTTAATATTCACAGGCTCTAGTTTGTGTTGGACTCAAGATCTGACGAGATAGAATAATACTTTATAATAAAATGACAATTTACTTTCATGGAATCAAGAGCTGACGAGAGAGAATAATACTTTAGGCACATAATATGATGAACTATTTATGGAAAGCAAAACAAAATAAAAGAAAAGTGCATAAACAGATGGTGAAAATTATCTCTTTCAGGCATGATAGCCTTCAACTCCAAAAATGTAATTATCCCTTTCATGAAAATAATTATAAATAGAAGCAGAGCTATGACTATGGTTTCTTCTTCTCACCTCTTAACTATCTGCTGAAACAGGATGAGAGATCCTAATTTCTACAACTTCCTTATTAACCAACCACTTTTAAACTCTAGACCCACCAAACGCCAAACATCGCCACCACCAGCCACCTATAATATTATTACTACCTCTTCAATAGCGTTTCAATGTCTTTACTGCCCTTACAAGTTTTACTCTCCTCAAGCTTTGGGTGTCCACCAAAAAGCCCACAAACACGAGCAAGCTGCTGCTCATAGAAACTTCGACTTTCCTTCAAGCTTTGTTGCTTCTCATCAGTTTCAGTTATGCAGGTTCGAGCCGGTTCAGACCAACCAATACCACCCTCCTTCAAGCTCTGCTGTGGTGGCTGCTCCTAACAATCAATATAATTGCTTTGTTGATACTGACTCTATTACTTCTTATGCATTCCTCTCTACTCAAATCGATGAATCTCGATGTCTGGATCTCAATTTTCGTTTATAAATGCCATTTTTTTTTATAAATGTCTTGCATTATTAATACTTTTGAATAATGTTAATTATTTTTTTTTGGGCAAAATGGGAGAGGAATTGTGAGCCAAAATTGTGAGGGAAGTGGAAGTTTTAAAGGGAACTTGATGTTGAAATTAATATGCCGAGGACCTTAAGTAGTCCAGAGGCTTCTATAAGGTTTTGAATGTTTGAACTTATGTGTTTGCTGGCTTGAACAACAAGAATATTATTATTATCAATTAGCAAAAGAAGAAAAAGAATAAGAAGAATAATATAGGGTTCCGATAGTGACGGCGACTTAAAAAATTTGAAGAAGATATTTATTCAAAATTACTTTTACCCACGCAATTTTTTTTGTCGAAACAAACAAACAACCAACAACAATAATAATAATTCTGGTGTGATATTCGCTCCGGTTTACTTTTCATTTTAGATTGCTAATGCACCTGAGTGATAAATACTTAGGAATGAATGTGCATCATAGTTACAATTACTCTGAAATGGAAGTCCGTCGGAGCGATGATGACATCAGAAAATAAGTGCACCGAAGTATACTTTCATGTCGGAACGGAAGTACATGGAACGATAATCACTCATTAATGGAAGTGCATCAAAGTGATCAATGAAATGACATCAGATTTTTTAACACTCTGTAATGAAAGGCACCAAATTGGTGGTGACAATCACTCCTGAATAAAAGTACATCGGATCATATTTTTGTCTCATTATAAGATATATGTTAAATTAACAAATTCTTAAATCGGAAAGAAAAACACTTCTGAGTGAAAGTACATAAGAGTGTGCTTTTCATTACATAATAAACAGTATACAAGAGTGTTGTAACATTCCACCCGAAGTCAGGATGTTACCGGCATGAGACATGAAAACCCATCTTCATAAGCCTCTATTTCTACTAAAACCCAAAATTAATAAGATTTTGTCTCATTATAAGATTTAAATGAAACCCTTTCAATAATATAATAATATTAATTAATTTAATTAGAATGGCAAATATTTAAAACCCAAATTAAATAAAAGACTTTCTTTAAATGAACCTCTTGTTTATACAGCTAAAGGGCTAGAAGACACACAACCATGCGTTGTAGCAGAAGCCATAAGCCAATCAAGAAGGTGTTGGACAATTATGACGCATAGCATCACTATTTGTAAAAGATATTGTAGTTTTTGTACAAATTAACTATGTGACAAAGGAAATTGATATTTTATCATTTTATAATTTGATTACTTGAATATATATAAATGATAAAAGTCTTTATGATTAGTTCCGGATTAATAAGATATGAGACAATATTAATCCAGGAACGGTTTAATCATTAAATATCCCTAGTCGTAGTATTATCGAGACTGGACATCGATAATGCGGAATAGACTAGTTTTACACTTATGCGCGTTATGGAAGCTTAACGACATAGTTCTCATATATTTAAGTATTGGATACTTATGCAAGTGTGATAGTAGGTTATGTTTTCTGATGGTATGAGAACAGCTTCGCTCTGGATATACCCCTCGGAATCCCATTAATATTATAACTATGTGTCTATGGGAATCCGCATCAGGGTAGGTGTATTTGGTCTTAATCTCAGATTTGCATCGCTAATACTTGCGACAAACAGTACGCTTTGGTTTTGGTCGTCCGGGGCTTTAAAAGGTTCTGTGTACGCCTCTTCTGGGTTTACTGAGAATCGTAGTGTATTGAGTGTGATATCAAGATGCAAGTGTCACTTCAGTCATATGGAGATGATGATCACGCATGATACAGAACTGGTACTCTTATATACTGTAATTATCGGGATAGTATTACAAAGTCATGATTATCCGATTAAAGAGACTAGTTGCTAGTGATCCGATATATGCTTCGTACGAGGCAGACACAATTCCAGCCCCATGCCTAGCATGTGACATCTGATATTGGATCTTAATACGCAATACATAGTATACTATGCCTGATATAGATTATATATTCTTTGTTGAATATTTCTGAAGAGTTAGGTAGGCACGATGTTTTGCTAGAAGCCAATCATGTCTTGTAAATCGATAAGAATGTGGTACGGGGTACGCACATGTTCGGATAGTACGACTACCGAATTTACTGCTAACATATCCAGGGATCTCTTGGGTTGCTTCTCAAGGATTCACCGATGACATTTGACTCAAACGAAATTAATCTATGATTAATTAGAAGAGAGAGAAAATTAATCTGGGATTAATTACGGTAATAATTTATCTGAGATAAAATTCGGATAGAAGAAAGAGAACTATTAATTTGAAATTAATCGATTAAATAATATATTAGATATATTAATTGAAATTAGATTTCAAAGCGTAATTAAAATTGGATTTTAATTCGGGCGAACAAATTAATTTAGAATTATTTCGCGAGCGACTTTCCTAATAATTTTACTAGACATTATTATTTAATTAAATTGGATTTAATTACGTCACAACGAAAAATTTGTTTAATCAGATTAAACGAACCCGAACCCGAAGTGTGTTGAGCAAGCCCACTTGAATTTTGAATTTAAAGTGGTGCCCATTTCACTTACATTATTAGTTACTTTTTGGTGATGGAAGTTAAATAAACTTTTGGTGATGGAAGTGATTGATGGATTTTATTGGAAACTTGTATAACACACTTTGTTTTTTTGTAAAGCATATACACATTTTGGAGTTTGACTTTTGTATAAGGATTTTAGAAATCAAAATACCAAAAAACCAAAAACTCTCTCTTCATTCCTCTCGTGGTCGTGAACTTCATGCTCTCTCCATTGATTTTTGCTTCAAAAATCTTGCAAGCTATCACTTAAGGAGTCCAAGTGATGTGATAGGGAAACTCATAATTGAGTTGGAAACAACATACAAAGCTTGGAGCTTCCGAAACAAAAAGATTTTTGAAATCTCAACATCCGATCATTGTAAGTTTTTTCCGCAACCTCTTTGAAATTCTCACATGAAATCATGATTTAGAGATCCTTGGTATATTATAGGAACACTTACAATGGTATCATGAGCCAATTTTAAACATGATTTGTTTTAGGGTTTATAGATTTTATTTGGGATTTTTTTATGTTTGGAGCATGATTTCTTCAAATTGTTTGTTTTGTTGAGCTTTGATGATGATGAATTAGATTTATGCATCTTAGGAATTGAGAAAATGGATTGGATAAAATTTTCTCTAATTCCTTAGCCTTGGCCGAACACTACCCTAGCATGTATCATGGTGATTTTTTGTTAATTTGACTATTGGATGAGTTTATGGCATGATATGTATATTTATTGTTGATTTAATTAGATTGAAATCAAAATTGGATATGATTATGCCAAATTATCGTGAGCATGATAAGCATGAAATGAGTTGTTTTGCTTCAATTTGTGTTTGATATGAATTTATTAATTAAAGAATGATTAATTAGTTTAATTGGTGTTTTGGAAATATTAGTTTAACTAATTAATTATGTCTATTACATTTTAATTAAAATTAATGTAGTATTTGGAATGTTATATTAATTAAAATTAGTCTTTAATTGGATTGGGCTAATTTTGTTGTATTTGGGCTTAATGTGCTTGGTTGGGCCAAGCTTGGTTTAAGAAAACTGGATTGGATCCATATTGGGCCTCAAACCATTCCACAAAGCCCAAATATAACTTTTGGGCCTTTTAATATTTAATTAGGCCTAATGGGCCAAAATTGATTTTATGGCAAAAATGGTGATTCCTTAATGGGCCTTCTCATCTTGGATTGGATCCATATTGGCCAAATCCTATGCCTTAAGAATTAATTAAAAGCCCATTGGACTTTAATTAAAAGGTATTGGATACTAATTGGGCATTTGAGACCTATTAATATTAGATTTAAAATCTAAGTCTTTAAGGCACATAAATAAGTGTAATTATTTAATTTAGAATTAAATTAGAATTAGTATTGAATACAAATTAAATTGGATTTAAAATTATAGTTTGATATAATTCAACAATACGTACTTTGAGTATTTATTATTAAACGAGTTGGACTCACGCAAATCAAATCGTTGTTTGAACATTGGATGATCATTAATTCAAAGATTAATTAATTGGATTAGATTGATTGAATAACATGCTTTGTGTGAATACATGAATGTATTGTATGGATAATATTTATCGGATGGATATTAGAAGGGTGAGGGCAATTTTGGAAATTATTATAATAAATTTAGAATTTATTAAATTAGACCTGCGTGTCCAGCCTACTATCTCTTTACTTTATGTATTTCTCTTCTCACCAATTCCGCTCAATGTAAATGAGGTTTCTTTAATGTATTATATAATTGGTAGAAGTAAGAATAGTGTTAGCGGGTGAGAGGAAAGTGAGAGATTTGTTTTAGGAACAATTTGTTATATATCCATCCGTATATCGTTATTAATTTATTTCGCGTCTTATTATGCTTTTAGAATGCATGCTTAAGGGTGTATGATGAGACCTAATCAAAGATAATAAATTGATTGCTAATTTACATGAACAACCCTCAATCAAATATTAAGCGTCTTTTCCTTCCATTGAGTGGTTCTCTCTCAACATCCAAGATTGGCATTGGTTTGTTGGCCAAAGTCAAGATCAATGTCTATCATGGATATATTTACATATATTGGATATGTGTTTGAACCACGAAGGCTTTGTTATATATCGCATGTCTTGGGCAATTGTGACTTGTTGGCCAAAGTCAATGTCACTTCTGTACATCGATGTGGATTACGAAGCTTTCCCACTATCAATGGGTCGCGCTTAACTGTAATCATTAAGCTTGTTGAGCCAAAGCCAAGGCTTAGTTGATTCAGAGGAAAATGTTAGGAAATATATTGGATATATTTACATATATTGGATATGTGTTTCGGACTTGGAGGTTCATCTACCGGATCTAGGAATTGGATGAGATGCAATTGATCTTAGAGCTCTACCTAGTTAAGTATCATACAGCTTGTTGGCCAAAGTCAAGGTTGTGTGTTAATTTAACGAGATCCTAGCCCACTAGGAAACTAGGTTTCTCGAGTACTCAACAGAGGGTTAGAGGCTCGCCGAAAAATAGTGGGAGACCAGTATTAAATTTACAATTTCGTTTAATACTTGCCAAATACGCGCTTTCAAATTATTTTTCGTCATTATATATTTGTATTAGTTTGACTAATATTTTATTATTTTGTTTTAACAGTTGGACTGTACCTGAAATCGTTAATTGAATAGTTAAACTATTGCAATTAAATATGGCTGGAAAGATCAACATTATGGACATTTTCATTGGCGAAAATATCTTTAACGGTGTAAACTTTCCTGACTGAGATATGAACATTAGGATTGTCCTGGGGGCTGAGAAGATGCTCTATACGATAGAGAGACTTCTCGGGCCTAAGTCCGGAATTGAGCAGCCGTTTGAGCTTGAGCTTTGGAAGACTCACAGTGATGACAACTCAACTGCTCAATCTGTCATGCTTGCTGCAATGACCCCACAATTTCGTCGTCAAAACAAGGGATTGGATCCTTACGAAATGTTGTTGAAATTGAGGGACCTTCACCGATTTAACCTTAGATCGTAGAAGTATGAATTACAAAAGAAGCTCTTTCGCTCTCGTATGTTAGAGGGTACATCTATCGAGCACCATGTGTCGCAGATGATTGCTGACATCGAATAGCTGGGTCAACTGGGCGTAACATTTGAGGGTGAGACTTCCATAAATTTGATCTTACGGTCTCTTTCTGAAAGTTGGAGCGGGTTTATCATGAACTACAATACGATGAACCAATAAAAGACTCTTGGAGAGTTGATGGCAATGCTGAAAGAGGCAGAAAAATGAGCTTTTAAAGGGCAAGAAGCGCGATGTGCACTTCGCTTCGATATCTCAGAATGTCAAGGCTTGGCCGAAGGCTTCTGTAGGTGTGAAGAAGAAGAATAAGAGAAAGGGCAAGTCCAAATCATCAAAGTTTTATGGGAAGGCAAATGACAAATCCCAAGATGTCTGCCTACAGTGTGGCAAATGGGGTCACTGGAAGCGTGACTACCATAAGTACAAGATGCACATGAAGAAAGTGAAGGCGGGCAAGACACTAGTTTCAGGTATGTTTGTTATTGAAATAAATATGTTTACTTCTAGTTTTAAAAATTGGATTTTTGATTCTGGATGTGGTTCTCATATATGTACTGATGTGTAGGATCTGCAGATTAACAGGAGACTGACTTCAAGAGAGATCGACCTCCGAGTTGGAAATGGGACTAGAGTCGCCGTTTTGGCTGTTGGGACCTATATTTTGGAACTGCCCTTGGGGCATGTACTTACTTTTTCATACGTTTATTATGTACCTAGTTTGACTAGAAACATTATATATGTATCTTGTTTGACCCAATGTGGGTATACTTTTGTATTCAGAAACATCAGGTATTTTGTTATAAAAATGATTTTGAGATATGCAGTGCTGTCATTAATAATGGTCTTTATATTTTGAATATAAATAAATCTCAAACATATAACATGGCAAACAAAAGGCTTAAATTGAGTAATACAGATGAAACTTATCTGTGGCATTGTCGTCTGGGACACATAAACAAGACTCGTATATCCACACTTTCGAAGAGTGGATACTTGGACGGATTTGATCATAATTCATACGACGTCTGCGAATCTTGTTTATTAGGCAAAATGCCTAAAATGCCTTTTAACGGTAAATGTGTACGTGCCACCGAACTGTTAGCCCTTGTTCATAGTGACGTATATGGGCCCATATCTAGCCAGACTAAAGGTGGATATGAATACTTCGTAACCTTTACGGATGATGCATCACGTTATGGTTATATGTATCTTATGAGACACAAGTCGGAAATTTTTGGGAAATTCAAAGAGTTTTGACACGAAATAGAAAAACAGGTCGGCAAAAGTATTAAAACATTACAGTCGGACCGTGGTGGAGAATACTTAAGCAATGAGTTTCTCGATTACTTGAAAGAGAGTGTTATTCTTTCACAGTGGACTCCTCCTTGAACACCTCAATTAAACGGCGTGTCTAAACGGAGAAACCGAACTGTGTTAGACATAGTAAGGTCTATGATGAGTCACATTGTGCTAACAATTTCCTTCTGGGGAAACGCATTGAACAATACAATAATTATTTTGAATAAGGTTTCGACAAAGTCTGTTGAACAGACTCCATATGAAATATGGACAGGAAAGAAATTGGGTTTCTCATTCTTGAAGATTTTGGGATGCTTGGCATACGTTAAACGTTTGGAGGGTACCAAACTAGAACCCAAATCGGATAATTACCTATTTGTAGGTTATCCTAGGTAAACCAAAGGATATTATTTCTACAACCCACAAGAGAACAAGGTATTTGTTGCTCTACATGCGGTTTTCCTCGAAAATGAATTCCTGAATGCAGTGGTAAATATGAGGAAAGTAGAACTCGATGAAAATCGCAGTGATATTGTTCCTAGCACGACTCCCTCACGGAACACGAATAGTTCATCAGGAATGAGACTGTACCACAATCTTCTAATACACAAGAACCACTTAGATCTGAGAGAGTTAGAAAACAACCTGAAAGATATGAGTTTCTAATCTCACCTTATGTGGATATTAATCTTATTGAGGAAGATGAACCGACTACGTATTAGGAAGTGATACAAAGTATCGACTCCGATTTATGGCAAGATGCCATGAAGTCCGAAATGGATTCCATGTACACCAACCAAGTCTGGGCACTAGTTGATGCACCAGAAGGCGTTAAGCCGATTGGTTGTAAATGTGTCTTCAAGAAGAAGACTGACATGGATGGCAACATACAAAAGTATAAAGCTAGGCTTGTGGCGAAAGGGTATCATCAACGATATGGTTTCGAGTACTACGAAACTTTTCACCTGTTGACATGATTAAATCCATTATGATAATACTTGCTATTGCTATATATTTCGATTATGAAATATGACAAATGAACGTCAAAACCGCTTTCCTTAATGGAAACTTTTTAGAGGATATTTATATGCAACAGTCTGACGGTTTTGTCATACAAAAACATACAAACAAGGTTTATAAGTTAAATCGATCCCTGTATGGATTGAAGTAAGCATCTCATTCTTGCAACCAACGTTTTGATGAGATCATAAAATGATGTGATTTCATTCAAAACGAAGATGATTCTTGTGTATATAATAAGGTTAGTAGGAGCGCACTGACATTCATTGTCCTTCACGTTGATGATGTATTGTTTATTCGCAATGACATGGCTATGCTATAATCGGTGAAAGTTTGGCTTTCATTAAAATTCTCCATGAAAGATCTGGGAGAAGTAGCTTTTATTCTGGGAATAATGATATACCGGGATAGATCTAGAAAGCTTATTGGACTCTCTCAGAGCTCGTACATTGAAAAAGTGTTGAAGAGCTTCAACATGTATCAGTCTAAGAAGGGACTGCTGCCAGTGTCACATGGCGTCTCTCTATCTAAGGACATATGTCCTAAAAATAAAGATGAGAGCGACAACATGAGTCGGATTCTGTTCGATTCTTCTGTCGGATCGATCATGTATGCCATGATATGTACGCGACCTGATGTCTCGTATGCTTTGAGCATGTGTAGTCGCTATCAGGCCGATCCAGGTGATGGCCACTAGGTTGCGGTTAAGAACATCTTTAAGTATCTTAGACGAACTAAGGATTCTTTCTTAGTCTATGGAGATGGAGAACTTGAGGTAACTTGGTTTACCAACGTAAGTTTCCAAACCGATAAAGACGACTCTAAGTCGCAATCTGGGTACATATTTTGTTTGAATAACGGAGTAGTAAGCTGGAAATCTTCCAAGTAAGAGACTGTTGCCGATTTAACAACAGAAGCAGAATATATTGCTGCAACTGAAGCAGCAAAAGAGGCAGTTTGGATCCGTAAATTCCTAATTGGATTATGAGTAGTTCTGTTAGCAGTTAGCTCATTCCTTTGTATTGTGACAATAACGGGCTATAGTGCAGGCTAAGGAACCGCGGTCTCATCAACGATCTAAATATGTACTTCGACGTTTCTATCTGATTTGTGAGATCATTCATCGTGGTGATGTAAAGATCGAAAAAATTGCTTCAGATGACAACATTGTCGATTCGTGACGAAAGTTATTTCTCAGCAAAAGTTTGACCGACATGCACATAGTTCAGGTGTTAGATACTTGAGTGATTGTTATGAGCCAAGTGGGAGATTATTAGACAATTATGACCCATAGCATCACTATTTGTAAAAGACATTGTGGTTTTTGTACAAATTAACTATGTGAGGAAATTGATATTTTATCATTTTGTAATTATATTATTTGAATATATATAAATGATAAAAGTCATTATGATTAGTTCCAAATTAATAAGATATGAGAGAATATTAATCCAGAAACGATTTAATCATTAAATATCCATAGTCGTAGTATTATCGAGACTGGACATCGATAATGCGAAATATATTAGTTTTGCACTTGTGCGCGTTATGAAAGCTTAACGTTATAGTTCTCATATATTTAAGTATTGGATACTTATGCAAGTGTGATATGAAGTTCTGTTTTCCGATGGTACGGAAACAGCTTCACTTTGGATAGACCCCTAGGAATCCCATTGGCAGTATGACTTTGTGTCTATGGGAATCTGCATCAGGGTAGGTGTATTTGGTCTTAACCTGAGACTTGCATCGCTAATACTTGCGACAATCAGTACGCTTTGGTTTTGATCGTCCGAGACTTTAAAAGGTTATGTGTACGCCTCTTCTGGGTTTACTGAGAATCATAGTGTATTGGGTGTGATATCAAGATAGAAGTGTCACTTCAGTCATATGGAGATGATGATCACGCAGGATATAGAACTAGTACTCTTATATACTGCAGTTATCGGGATAGTATGACAAGGTCATGATTATCCGATTAAAGAAACTAGTTACTAGTGATCTGATATATGCTTCGTACGAGGCATACACAATTCTAGCCACAGGCCTAGCATGTGATATCTGATATTGGATCGTAATATGCAATACATAGTATACTATGTCTGATATAGATTATATATTCTTTGTTGAATATTTCTGGAGAATTAAGTACACACGGTGCTATGCTAGAAGCCAACCATGTCTTGTAAATCGGTAAGAACGTGGTACGGGGTACGCATGTGTTCGGATAGTCCGACAACCGGATTTACTGTCAACATATCTAGGGATCTCTTGGGTCGCTTCTTAAAGAATCACCGATGACATTTGACTCGAACAGAATTAATCTAGGATTAATTAGAAGAGAGAGAAAATTAATCTTGGATTAATTACGACAATAATTTATCTGAGATAAAATTCGAATAGAAGAAAGAGAACGATTAATTTGGAATTAATCAATTAAATAATATATTGGATATATTAATTAAAATTAGATTTTAAAGCGGAATTAAAATTGGATTTTAATTCGGACGAACAAATTAATTTAGAATTAATTCGCGAACGACTTTCGTAATAATTTTACTATGTATTATTATTTAATTAAATTGGATTTAATTATGTCGCAACGTAAAATTCGTTTAATCAGATTAAATGAACCTGAGCCCGAAGTGTGTTGAGCAAGCCCACTTGAATTTTGAATTTAAATTGGGGCCCACTTCACTTAAATCATTAGTCTCATTTTTGTGATGAAAGTTAAATCAACTTTTGGTGATGGAAGTAATTGATGGATTTTGTTGGAAACTTGTATAACACACTTTGCTTTTTTGTAAAACATATACACATTTTGGAGTTTGACTTTTGTATGAGGATTTTAGAAATCAAAATACCAAAAAACCAAAAACTCTCTATTCCTTCCTCTTGTGGCCGTGAACTTCATACTCTCCCCATTGATTTTTGCTTTAAAAATCTTGCAAACTAGCACTTAAGGAGTCCAAGTGAGGCGATAGGGAAACTCATCCGTGAATTGGAAACAACATACAAAGTTTGGAGCTTCCGAAATAAAAAATTTTTGAAATTTCAACATCCGATCATTGTCAAATTTTTTCTGCAACTTTTTTGAAATTCACACATGAAATCATGACTTAGAGATCTTATAGGAACACTTACATCAGACAATAATGGGAAGGAGAGAGAAGCACAATGCAGAAACCCTAAATTTGGTATTATTGTTATATTTATTTGTTATTTATAATTTCTTTATATAATAATTTATTTTTTACGATACTCAAGAAAATGCCAAGAAATAAGAAAAGAGATATTAATATTTTGACTTAAATTTGGTTGTTTCTTAAATACATTATAAGTTTTCACTGTCAGAGTTATAATGTATACTAAAATGGAGTATTTAGTACGAAAAAGTGTTATTTATTTTTAGTTGATATAGTTGGTATTGGTTCCATGCATGAGTTTATATATGAAACGAGATTAACATGCGTTAGAAAGTCAAAGGCTCAGGAGAATAATACGGCATATTCCCTGCCGATAACATCTCCGGATTAAAGATATTATTGACTTACATGTTCTTTATAATTCAGATTTTCTTTTCCAGTACGTAGGGCGTTAGAAACTTTCCTTTTCATGTTATGATGTTTAGTTATGTTTTGAGAAAGAAAATGCTTTTCCAGAAACAATATTACAGTTTTATAATTATATCATTGTTTTCATGTTTTCCGGGGCATGAGGTAAAAACTCACCCCAGTATGCAACTAGTACAGTGGAATTGACAGATTCAGACGCATGTGTAAATGTGGAGGACTGGGGGGACGCTCTCAGATCCTCGAGCAGGACTAGGGACTACAGGGTCCCGAAATCCTGATTTCAGATGTCCAGTTGAGTTATGGTTCTGGGCATCGAGTACACCCAGTTGAGTTATGGTCCTGGGTGCAGAGAGACGTCCAGTTGAGTTATGGTCCTGGACGTAGAGCAGTTTTCAGATGTACAGTACACATTATTTCAGATCTTAAAAACACAATTTTCAGAAATCAGACTTTCACAGAGAATCTTCAAATTCCAGATTTTCAGTATAAAGATTTCAGTGTTCAGAACCCATATATTTAGTAAGTAGTTTTCAGAAACCAGATTTTCAAAAAAAAAAAAAAAAAAAGATTTCAAAAGAAATAAAGTTTCTATAAAAGATATTTCTAAAAGTATGGTTTTAAGGTTAAAGGACTTTTATTTCAGTTTTCGATTTTAGTCCACTCACTTAGATTGCATAGCAATCTAATCCCCCACCAGTCTTAGTTTGTTTTGCAGGGATTCCGGGAGGACAAGATCGAGAGGGGAGTCCACCAGTTTGAAGTCATAGTATTATAGTCCAGTTAGAGTCACATACATGCACTAGTAATGTGATAGACATATAAGAAGTCCTTAAGTATTGTAAAAGAAGTATTCTAAGTATGTATTAATAAAAGAATTTTACGTTGTTTGAGTTATGGTCGGTATGTATGACATTTATATAGTTCAGAATACAGCCAGATAGTCAGAGGCTTATGAGGTTAACACATCTATCCCCTGCCGGTAACATCTCCCGGATCTGGGATGTTACAAAGATGGTATCAGAGCATGGTCTAGGGAGTCGGTGACTGTAGTGGGTAGAGTGTTGGGGTCTTGTATACGTAGTATGTCCGGGATACCCGTATATGAGGCACTACCTCTCCAGTATCCGATCCTCGAGTACGTACTCAAGTTTCACAGACAGGTTAGTAAATATTCCCAAGTCCTCTGAACTTTTCCTTTACTCTAGATAGAAATCATTTCCAAATCATCCTAGATTACTCCCTGAAGTTCAGTATAAGCTAAGGAACCAGATAAGTAAGATCCAAGGAAAGTTATCCAAGATAAAAGAGAAGATGTATAAAAGCTAGAACATGTTAGAGACAGAGATATATAGAGATAAAATGAAATAGAAAAGCTTAAAGATGTCTATCTAGGAAAGTGAAAGAGAGAAAGATAAATGCTAGAAAAGAAGTAAGATAAGATAAGGGAAATAGAACCAGAACAGTAAGCAAGATACCAGAACCCATAGCAATAATAGAGAGTAATGAAGGCCCCAACAAGTATTAGAGTTGCTCAGCAGACTTAAGATTCCAGTCTTACTCAAGAGATTCTTCCCAGAAAATCCAATAATCTTCGAAATCTTCTTATAATAGGACGAATTTCCCCGAGTAACGAGGAATAGCCAAAGAGATAATAAAATTAAGAAATCTAGATTAGTATTGAGAGTCCTAATGAACCTAGATATCAAATGATGATTTAAACACCTACAGAAACCCAAACTCTAACCCAGATTCTTAAGTACGAAGCAAGAACGGCTTGTTACCTTACTCCTAGCAACCCGATAGAGATAAAATCTTAAACTATCCAATCTTCAAACTCTTCAGTGACACCAGATCAGAGAGTTGCCCTAGTAAAGCTTACCTCATAGGCATAGATGACCGTAAGAGACCAGATAAGAGCTTACCTAGGAACTTGGAAGGCAGATCAACCCAAAGTTAGTAGAAATCCATGCGAGTATACAGGAATAGATCCATGAGGATAAAAAGAGTTAGAAGTGAAAAAGGCAGCAGTATGAAGTGTAAGTAGAGTGTCATAGCCGAAATTTACAGTAAGGATAGAGAGTATGGATTTGGGAGGCATAAGTAAGATACACAGGTAAATAGAGATAGAGCAATAAAAACAGATAAAGAATGATGGAACTTATAGTGATATGAATTAGAGACATGAAGTTAAGCAATAAAAGATAATTTCAAGACTAGCAGTAAAAGATAAGCATAGTAAGAGTAGAACAGAATAGAAGGTGAAAAAATTAAAGAAAAAGTTATTTCATTAAGTAAGATACCCTTCTTACTTGGAAAAATTTCTTTGAGTCGTTTCAGTATTCCGTAAACCATCTCCTATAAATAGCAAATCATATGATTAACCAAAGACCGTTATAAGATGGGAAAATAAAGAAAATCAAGGACGATCAAGAAACTTTCTAATAGTCACAAATGCCAATAGAGAAAGAGGGACTTTAGGTCATTCGAAACTCAATTCGTAAACAAATAAGGTAAAATAAAAATTGGAATAATAGATAGCTCTCCACAGTCAAGAGATCCAATAGATAGGACTTTTATTACCCACATTCACAATCCTTCGAAATACCTGTTAAAGAAGTTATCCTGATATCTTACATGAGCAATAGACTCCATCAAGACATAAAGTACTAGAACAAGGATAAAGAAACTTTCTGAGGCATAAGGAAAAGTACTAGTGAGATGTGAGCAGCTCCTAATGGTATGGACGACAGTGAGAAAAACCCAAAAAAGGGTTATATTTAAGAGATAAAGAGGACTTTGACAGAAACATCCACGTAAGAGAAAGATCAAAGAAGCTTTGAGAGTATAAAGAAGGAAACACTTAAGATAGTTCACAGATTAAGGAAGTTAGAGTAAAGATTGCTAGACCAGCAAAGGATCACAAGAAAGTCAGATATCGTAAAAACCACAGATAAGCTAAGCTAGTAAGGATTTATAGGAAAGCATTAGGATAAGTATAAAAATAAATCTATAAGATTGGAAGTATTTAAGGAAGTAATAAGTGTATCAGTATGGACGGCAGTATAAAAAGAGCAAATCAAGGTTTATAGCAAGAACATGATGTTGAGATTTGAAGGCAGATAAAGAAACAACTCACAATTGGTCTTAATAGTAAGAAGTATAGGAATGGAATAAAGCATGCAAATGGTATGAGAATTGTAAGGAGTAGCAGGGAAGTGATTGAATCAATGATAGTTATAGGACCCTAGAACATAGTAAAGTAAATAACCATACAAATAACCCATCACTAACTTCAGTATCATAATGGAAAACAAAGGAATATAATGTGAAGATAGTAAGAAAGGAAACATAAGTGGTAGAAAGATTTAGTACGAATAGTGGAATAAGAAAAGAAGTTGGAGACAATAAAATAATTGAGGATTTCAGGGTAATTAATAGGAGTAATGAACTTCGTGTCACAATCTAACGAAGTGTTATGAGGACTTAAAAATATAAGAAACTATGATAAGAAAGATCAAGAAGTTGCAAAAATGTAAGGAAGCAAACCCAGGGTAGTACAGAGATAATATAACGCAAAGAAAATCAAGTAAAGAATCGAAGATGGTTGAGGGAATTTAGAGTTTAGTAAAGAAAGAGCTAGCGAAGGAAAACAATTAAAGGGGTTGGATAAGAAGCATGAGGAAGGATATTCAACATTACAATAAGTGAAGATAAGACCTTATAGAAGACCTTATAGAAGACCTATGACCTCAAGGAAGTAAGTACGAAGAATATAGCAGATGATTCATAGAAATAGAAGTAACCAACTTATCAAAGATCTCATGGCATTAAGAAGGATTTTAGGAAAAGTGTAGAGTATGACTTTAGTAGTTGAAGAAAATAGAGTTTTCAAAAAAATAAGGAGTAGAAAGACTAAGATTAAGAATGAATCTTTATAATGAAATCAGTCCTTTAAGAATGATAATAAATTGATTACAGTAGTACACAGAGGAAGAGCGTAGTAATCACAGTAAGTTAAGTAATAGAAAGGAGTAAAGGGACAACATACGAAAAAATCATTAAGGAATATGCTTATAGAAAGATCTGATAAAATGTAAAGTAAATAATTGATAAGTGAGCTGGAGTAAGGTCAGAAGAGGTAAGCCGGAAAGAGGTTTTGGTTGTAAAACCCAGTGTAGGAAAAGACATCAGACAGATATACATGAAAGCTCTAGGTAAGGGCATATAACATCAAAACACTGAGAGTTCGAGATTAACTCCCCACCCTCCCAACCCTCGGACGATACCGATAATAAATGGGACGGAAGTGTAACCTTGAGATACTCCAGGAGAAAGTACAAGAGTAGTGATAATAAGAAAAGAAAAGACAGTCCAAGTAATAGATGCTAAGTGGAAACATTGGATAAAGCAACAAGAGAAAAAGTAATACCTAAGTATAGGATAAGAATGTAAATGACAATGTTAAGGATAATCAAGGACGAATAAGAACAGGTATCCTTCAAGTAAATAAAGATAGGATGAAAAGAATAATAAGAAAGAGTTAGAGAGGAATTGCGTAAGGTACCCAGACTTAGCTTAAGGAAACCAAACCACTACGGGTTTGGGATGGTTTAACCGCGGGTTATGGGTGGTTTGGTAGGTTTGCATTATAGTACAGGACGGCGAAATAAGTTAATGTAAAGCGGTGTTGAAGAAGAGAAGCTTAAAAAATAATAATAAATAAATAAATAAATAACTGATGAGAGCTGTAAAGGAAATATAAGGAGTTAATAGTCAAGTAATGAGAAATAATGTTAAGATTAATTTGCACAAGTGGAAATAGATAAATATCAAGTATATGTATAAAATATTATAATCTTCGATAAAAGCCAAGGTATTGGTCATTAAGAATTTACTCAAGTTAAGGAATCAATTAGCATAAGTGAAGGACTGGAAGGAAGAAATCTTAGAGATAAGTGAAGTAGCATCTTTGGAAATTCGCAAAGATAATAAAACCACAAGTTAGACGCAAAGAGTATTCGAGGACGAATCCTATTTAAGGGGGGGGAGAATTTGTAACGACCGGTGATTTTATAACTACCTATGACCACATTATTATGAACGAGATAAAGGAAAGAAAGATAAATCATGTTGGGATTTAAATACAAATATGGGAAGACTTTGGGAACGATCGGTGAATTTTTCGAAGTCCCGAGAAAGGGACTGTACCATGTGCCTTTTTGTACTATTTATAATATTTGGGGCATAACTTTTTCATACGATCTCCGATTTTTATGAATTTTATATCGCCGGAAAGCTTAGACCAAGACCTACAACTTCCACGTTATACATTTTCCCAAAATCGGATCAGAAATGGATCAAAAATGCATATCAAATTGTGTATGAATAGTGATTTCGGGTTTAAATGAAGATTTCTCAAACCTTCTCCAAGTTTCTACACTTATCCTTAACTTGTAAAATAACCAAAGAGTTCACTATATAAAGGAGCAACTATTCCCTATTACAAAGTAAAAAAAAACGAATTTGGGGAGAGGAGAAAGAAAGAAAACCGTGAGAGAAAAGGGAGGGAAAAGAAGAGAAGAGAAGAAGGAGGAGAAGAAAGAAGAAAAGAAGAAGAAGGAAAGGAAGAAAGAAGAGAAGAGAAGGGGAAACAAAGAAAGCTTGGCAACCATTGGAACCTTTGAGGAGTTGGGGATCCAACAAAAAAACAAGGTAATGAATCTAGACCCAAATTTCAAGTTGTGGAATTTTGGTAAATTGATGCTATAGTAGTTGTCGAGACACGTTATGTGTTGCAAATTAGTAGTTAATTAGTTAAGAAATGGGTGTTTGAATGATTTTAGTTTGTTATTTCAAGTTTGTTGATTATGAAAGAATAATGGAATTGGATGATGTTGGATGATTAGAAATAAGTGAAATGGTAGGTTTAAGATTATGTAAAATGGGGGTAGAGTTACTTAAGGTTGTAAGAATGGAGGTTTTAGGTATGCCGCACACCAAGTATTTGACATAATGCCACACTCAAATTAATCAAGAAAATAAGCATAAATCTTATGATATAAGGAGTGTTTAAGATAATGAAAATTCTGTTGGAGGTCGTCGGATTAGAGGAATTAAATGAGATGGCGAGATAAGGAAGTTAGAGAGTGAAGTCAATTCTGTCTCATTTCGGACAGGCTGTGATTGGAAGTTTATAACTTGAGTTTTATAAGTCCGATTGATGAACCGTAAAATTCTGAGTAAACTAGAAACATAGGGGAATATCATACTCAAAATTCAGAATTTTTAGACTTAAGAGGGAGTCGTACCAAATTTTCAAACTTGGCCGCACTGCAGTGAATTACTGGTTCTGTGGTAACAGAACAAGGTGTAGAGAAAACTTTATAATTTGCGTTCTAGAAGTCGAAATCAAGTTCCGTAAAATTCTGGGTACTCTAGACACATAAAGGAGTAACATATCCAAAATTTAGAATTTTTAGACTTAAAATGAGACCGAACCGAATTTTTGAAGTCAGGCTATCTGCTGCCCCTGTGTGCAGTCTTTCCAGTCGCGCGATCCCTGAACTTCTGTCCATAACTTGAGTTCTAGGAATCGAAACCACAATCCGTAAAAACCAACATAAAATAGACATATAAGCGAGTATTCTATCAAAATTTCAGCCTCAATTTCAACCCCGATTAAGCGCACCGAATTTTCAAAGTCAGTATTAGTGCACTGAAATTTTCTGGAAAAGAGGGCATAATATGAAATTTTGCGAAGTAGCTTGAAAGATCCTTGAACGAGTGTAGTAAAAATTGTTAGACCATCCTAAAATAGTAGTAACATAGAGAGGACGAGTTATCATGAATGACGAATATATTTTGTTAAGTGATGATATAATTCGCAACCTTGGTACTAATGAATTTTGCTAAATCTAAATTATCTTCAGGATATACGATTCCACCACTATCGCGAGGCGTCACCAGCAAGTTCCGAGCCAGTGAGTGGACATTCTTTCTTCAAATTGATTTGATTTATTGACTTACATGTTCTTTATAATTCAGATTTACTTTTCCAGCACGTAGGGCGTTAGAAACTTTCCTTTTCATGTTATGATGTTTAGTTATGTTTTGAGAAAGAAAATGCTTTTCCAGAAACAATATTACAGTTTTATGATTATAGCATAGTTTTCATGTTTTCCGGGGCATGAGGTAAAAACTCACCCCAGTATGCAACTAGTACAGTGGAATTGACGGATTCAGACGCATGTGCACATGTGGAGGACTGAGGGGACGCTCTCAGATCCTCGAGCAGGACTAGGGACTACAGGGTCCCGAAATCCTGATTTCAGATGTCCAGTTGAGTTATGGTCCTGGGCATCGAGTACACCCAGTTGAGTTATGGTCCTGGGTACAGAGAGACGTCCAGTTGAGTTATGGTCCTGGACGTAGAGCAGTTTTCAGACGTACAGTACACAGTATTTCAGATCTTAAAAACACAGTTTTCAGAAATCAGACTTTCACAGAGAATCTTCAAATTCCAGATTTTCAGTATAAAGATTTCAGTGTTCAGAACCCATATATTTAGTAAGTAGTTTTCAGAAACCAGATTTTCAAAAAAAAAAAAAAAAAAAAAACAGATTTCAAAAGAAATAAAGTTCTATAAAAGATATTTCTAAAAGTATGGTTTTAAGGTTAAAGGACTTTTATTTCAGTTTTCGGTTTTAGTCCACTCACTTAGATTGCATAGCAATCTAACCCCCCACCAGTCTTAGTTTGTTTTACAGGGATTCCGGGAGGACAAGCTCGAGAGGAGGGATACTGATGCAGTCACCAGGGTTGGAGTCCACCAGTTTGAAGTCAGAGTATTATAGTCCAGTTAGAGTCACAGACATGCACTAGTAATGTGATAGACATATAAGAAGTCCTTAAGTATTGTAAAAGAAGTATTCTAAGTATGTATTAATAAAAGAATTTACGTTGTTTGAGTTATGGTCGGTATGTATGACATTTATATAGTTCAGAATACAGCCAGATAGTCAGAGGCTTATGGGGTTAGCACATCTATCCTCTGCCGGTAACATCTCCCGGATCGAGGATGTTACAAGTAGTAATCTTAGGTAAAAACCTTTCAGACATGGATCTAATAATTTTTCTAACTATCTTATTTGTAGGAATAGTCTTACTTAGGTTAAAGCTGAAATTAACAATGTCAAAAACCTCAGTAGAAAATTAGTCAAAAATTTCATATTCTTTCATCCAAGCTGATTCAAACCTATTAGCAAGCTCTTGGAGTATATTATTTCTAACAGACAATGTGCCTTCATGTACATTCTGAAAGATGTCTCATGCATCATTGGTTATCTCACACATAGATATTATCGTAAACTATGTGGAGCAAACAGCAGTATGAATGGCATTAATAGTCTTGTTGTTCCTATTGCTCTCTTCAAACTTCTCTCTTGTCCAAATCAGTTAATCTTTAGAGGAATAGACATCATCCACAGTGACCATGAGAGGTTGCCACCCATATTTTACTGACATTTACACTCATATAAAGAATTGATGAACGCTCTCATGCGTACATTCCAATGAGGATACTAAGTTCGCTCTCATGCGTACATTCCAATGAGGATACTAAGTTCTAGTTCAAGGGTTACTTATATCCATATTTAAGGATCAAGAATCGAGTTCAGACTATAATACCATTTGAAAATTTGATTTCATCATAAGACTAACCTGTTGGGGTTTTGGGCGATGGGCGCAGCAGAAGCGCGGTTCGGGCGAAATTAAAAACTTTTCCATAATTAAAAACTTTTTCAAATTACCGGATAAATTATTCAATATCTAATATGAATATTTACTCATATTTCACTTAAACTAATTTATTCGATATCAAATAACGACATAAATATATTTGAAATGTTGCGAAACTTTTACAGAAAATATTTTTCCTCAAAATGATATAAAATATATTTTTGATCGAACCGAACACCCGACACTTATGAGAACTGTCCAGGTCATCCCCAATAGTGTTAGGGTAGTTCATGTGCTGCTCGAACAGTGACGAACTCATTATTTGAACAACCGTCACCCAGTTGGCTCAAAAGTCACATAGTAACGCCGTTTTTAGCCGTTTTCGCTTATTTCAACTCTGAAAACTTTTCGGCAATTATTCCAACTCCCAAAACACATTCATTACATTCATAAGACAACAATTTCATCACAAAATCACAATCATTTCCAGGTCTGAAACAGAAAACGAAATTGCCCATTTTTCATGCTTTAAATCCAAATTTTCAACATTAATCAAATTAATCTCAACACCAAATCAAGTCACCACATATGAACAACCCAAGAACAATTCTAGGTGTCGCAAGAGTGGTCATAACACTCTAGAATAACAACTCATTATCAAATGATAAATTTGGATACAAATTACACTAATTTCACCTAAATTTATTTCACTCATGCATTTCATCTCCATCATCCACAAACAAAAGCCCCAAAAATTCAAAATCAAAGGAACCCTAGAACCGTTCTAACAACTCAAGAAACAATAAACTAAATTTACAAGCTTAGGGCTATGGTAGATTACCTTTAATCCTCTAATTCCTTAGCATTTTTCTTGAATTTTCCTTGATTCTTCATGGTTTCTTCAAACAAATTTAAAACCCATTTTTGTATAGAACACTCGGCCATGGTGAAGAAGAAAATAATTTTTCCATTTAAAAAAAGCTTTAGCCGACTTTTAGGGGTAGATTTGGAATTTTGACAATTTAATCTAATTAAATTAATAATAAGTTTTTTTAGTGGCCAATCAAATTGACACACATTTAGTTTAATAAATTCATGCCATGTTGACCAATAATAATTGGATAAATTCATAACATTTATGAAAAAATTAATTATTTAATTATTTAAATATTTAACAATTAAATATCCAAATAATCAATTAATGTATTATTATTATATATGTATTTTTATTTACAATAAATAAAAAATACATATATTTATGGCATGTGTAAAAATCTCATTTGACGAATAATTAATGTGTATATAATCGTATTATGTATCAAATACAAATACACAATAATTATTATCGGACAAAAATCCTAATGCATGTGTAATCGTTTAACTGATTAAAAGATCTGAATTAATTCACTTAATCCGATGAAGTATTATGAATAATCCGTATTATTCATATCGCGTTGCTCAAGTGCTCAACGAGTACACTTCATATTGTGAGACTCTCTAAGTTTAGGTTTATCCGTCGCGAAATCCAATTTCGTGTTCATAATCCACCAATTCATGGATTATGACGACCACATATAATCTTGCTAAATTATGCAAGCCGAGGTCACTACATACGTATAATTTATCCGTCACAGGCTATCTGTATTATACCCGGAGTATAGATAAAAACGTCAAACCTATTCGGTATAATATAGTCGACTTTCAATTTACAATCTCTAAATAACACTCGGAACTGATTTACGAAGTTATACCACAGCCATGGATTTACTATATCGTAAACACGTGAGAATGTCTATGTCTTGTAGACAGTACTGACAGATCCTATCTTGATACGCACTGGATATCATGAGCATCAGTCCACCCAACAAACAGGCGGATGTCTGATCCCGAATAGATCGGTGACGTGACTGCCATCAAAGTGTGGAGGATAACTCATATATCCCACTGTGGTATCTCAAGTCAAAGGACCACTATGATCGCTCAACTTGTGAAGATTCCTATTGACGTTGATGTACCCTCTATTAGGAAATCTTAAGTGAGTCGTTCAGTGTCTTATCAAATAAACACCTACATGTCTATACGAGTCTCCCGAGACTCATGGTTCATTGGGATAAACCATCGGACAAAGTCACGATATACGACATGTACTGGTCTAAGCGGATTTTACTAACCGACCCATGTTAGTAAATCTTGACCATGAATTTTATTTAAGGATATACATTTTATAATGCGCTTCCCAATATCAATTACAAACTACGTTGTAACTGGACACTATATTGTAAATACTAGGGTATTTGTCAAATATACACGTATCATTAAATCGGATTTAGTTTCGATCTAATCATAATCATATATCTAATTGTAATTAGATCGAATAAGTGTATAATAGACAATGGTACTACTATTAGATTAGTAATATTATGGAAAATAAAATTGCTCGTATTTATGAATCAGACATAAATACAATCCGAATTAGAACTCCGAGCACTAACCCTAAAATATTGTTATTAGAACTTCTTTACAAGACTTCTTATATTTATTAAAAATGATATCATTTTTAATTTAAGAAGTCGTCTTTTCAACTAGACTCCTAAATATCTCCTATATAATTTATGAAAACTACTACTCTCATCCCCTCTGACATGCGCACCCCCTATTGTCTCCTCGAAAATTTCAAATTTGCCCCTATGTGAGTCAAAATTTTCCTTTCCTCTGACATATAGTTATGCGACCTAGCATAACTTTAAAGTAAAAAAAAATTGCTCACTCCAATCCAAAAATTATTTTAAAAAACTGAATTTATAATTATGCGCCCTAGCATATAGTTATGCGCTCTAACATAACTTTAAAGTAAAAAAATTTATTCACTCCAATCCGAAAATTATTTTAAAAAACTGAATTTATGACAATTTTTAACCTGCACTATGTTAGAAATTTAGGTAAAAGTATTTCAAAATTAGTCAGTTTTGCATTTTTTTCTATTTTTTATTTGTTTAATAAATATTACAAATTTAGTATTTATTAATTTAATTTTTTGATTATTTTTTAATTTAATTAACAATATTTATTTGATTCTGATTTTATTTTTACTTTATTAAAAATTGTTTGTCTTATTTAATTTCGTGAGTCAGTATCCATATCTACTTGCCATTAAGGTCCCCTGCAGTTCCAAAGCATGAGCGTCAAGAAATAGCTATTGCTCATGTTGGTAGACATTTTGTGCAAGATTTCTTACACCCTCATTACCATGTACCAGTCATCCCAATGTGGTGGTGGGAACATTCATCATACAAAGTTAAAGAATGAGCAACTCGTTATAGAATTCGTAATTAATTATTATACGAAGTATTGGATATCTCACCAAATGCGCTAAGAGTAGACTTTGGAGGCAACATAGATTAGAATTTGTGTTTTTATATTTTTAAGTGTAATTTTTTTATGTTATTAATTGTACTCTTTTTTAAATATATATTTCTCTAATATACACGAGAATATTTTTATAATACATAAGTAGTGTTGAATAAATTAAAAAAGAATCACAAAAATCAATGAATAAGTGAACACAAAATAATTAATAATAACTATAAAATTTGTAATATTTAATTAATTAATAAATAAATGTAAGTTGTGTTAAATTTATATAAATATATATATATATATATATATATATATATATAAAAGTAGTGTTAAATAAGTGTATATATATTAGGAGAGTTGATTTTTATAAAAGAGATGGGCAATTTCAACATTTTAAGTAAGAGAGAGAGGAGGTGGGAATTTTGGAGAGGTGGGCGTAGTAGCCCTCATAATTTATACTCATATAGTGCAATATTAATTAATTGATTTCTATGAAAATATTAGCTCTTGTGTGATTTTTATGATAATATTAATTATTGTGTGAGACATACTTCCTCTTAAATCTAAAATCTTAACTTTACTTTCTAAATTTGAAATATGACGTACATTTGCTCTCAGGGCATAAGCTGCTTATTCCATGAGGCCACGATTATGTCAAAAAATTATCAAAACAGTCCAGGTAGTTTTCAAAAGTTACCATTTATATCTAGAATTTGCCAAAATCCGTTTTAACAATCGAATTTAGAAAAATAATTAGCTTTTTGTAGATGTTTACCACATGTATCAATATTAGTCCCTTCCAGAAAACAGGAATGGGAAATAATTCCAAATTTCCAAAGACACGCAATCAAAGAAGATGGTTAAAATTACTTTTATAAACTATAAAAACTGATCTACATATTTACAATCTCCATTGACTAAAAAGTAAATTTTCATCTAAAATAATAGTAATTCGGCCAAGAGCTTCGCTAAATGGTTTCAAACCTGAGAAGTTAATCTAATATCATTAGAGATTTTACACACACACACACACAAGTTGTGCCTACACATCACAAAACATGCTCAACTCTTACGTTATGCTATGAGCCGATTCTAGTCTGGGAAAGATTACTAAGCATTGCTATGTAAGGCCGGCTCTAAAGTTTGGGTGGGAGCTTCTGAAAAGGGGGTCCTAAATTAGGTTGATAATAATTGTATCTGAAATAATTTAGAGGCCCTAGGCCGCAATTTTTTCCTATATTTTTTTTCCGTGAGTGGGGGCTGCCTATTTCTCTAAGCCGGTTATGTTGCTATGAGCAGATTCGGAAACGAGAAGGATAGATTGGGGGAAGCAAAAGGCAAAAAACTAATCAACTGCGACAAAATTGTTCTCCTACCTCTGAGGACCACCAGAAAGAACGGGAGCAAAATTTGCAGCCGTATGCTTACACAAGGCTGAAATGCTGAGGGAGCGCTTTCTCACTTTGTGATTGCCAGATTGCTGATATTTCCTATCATTCTTCTCCTTACGTGCAGGTGAATAAGGGCACGATGTCTCAGGCAACTGCCCGCTTCTAGTTCTACGGAAACGGCCAAGATTCTGGCTATATTTTTCTCCTCTCACGTCACCCAACTGGATCTCAGTAACTGGAACTACCTTGCCCTTGAACTCCTCCTCAGCATCAGACAAATAACCACTCCCCGGCATATCCTGCATCGCCAGATCATCATACTCTTCATCTGATTTAGGATCTTCATCAACTGATCCCATCTGTATCAAAAAGCAGATCAAAATGTCAAAAGTCATTCTGATTCCACAAATTTCTACCTATTAAAATCTGTAACTATTATCACCTAAACAGCACCGTATATAATATTTTGATAATATCAATATCAATATAAACGGCCTGCACGATGGCAGTTCCAAATCTGAATTCAGAAGCTGAAATTGAGGATTTCACCAATTGTTCTCATTAAGCTTGCAGTATCAGTAGGATAATTATGGTAATTGTTACCTCTTCAAGGATTTGTTCGTCAGTATTTACACTAGCAGCCTCATCACTGCCAGCCTCAAGCGGATTATCAGCCTCTTCATCACTACCATCAACTGAATGTTCCTCCTTGAGCTGTGGGGACAAGAAAAGCATCATAAGTCCAAGATACAATGGAAGATCTCTAAAAACGATAACAGGGTTTCGGATAAAATTATCATCGGTCACCTCTTTGGCATGTCCATCAACTGTCCTTGGTGAGCTGCAGCAAGAAGACTGGTTTTTACTACCATTATCAGTTTCAGCCCTGGATTCATCCACACTTCCAGCATGACTTGTGCAACCATCACTGAGCCAAGCACTGATCCCAAAATGGCCAAATTGAAGATTAACCGGTTCTGCCTTTCCAATCTTCAAAGGCCCGTATATCGGATTCCCCATTCCGTCCTCAGTCCCAGGGACCAATGTAGGCTTTCCACTACTATCTACTGAAGCAACAGGCCAAGCCTTCGCAACAGATCCATCAGTATTAAGAAGAGCCATCAGATGCCTACAAGAACCTTTCCTCTGGATCAGCTGAAACATCCCTTTGGAGCTCAAGGAATGTGCTGCACACTGGCTCCTATACTCCTCAGCGATCACAGTAACTGTATTGGTGGTTGGATCGTAAAGCTGCTCTCCTTCAAAACCACGAAGGCAGCTGAAGACTGTTGCATGGATAGCTGCTACACTCTTGTCAACATTAGTATTGTTTATTTTGGGGACCAGATGCTTGTCAGCCCGTTCACACAGATAATCCTGTATAGTTCTGATGTTTCGTATATACTTAACATATTTATTTTTGGCAGGGTCTAGTGTCATGTACTTTGCACGGACTGCAAATCGCTCCATGTGTTTGTCTTCATTTGCAATGTATATCATGAAAGGAATGATTGAAGGGTGTTTCTTCATAAGCCCCATCTGCACACCATATTAAAATTGAGAAAAGAATAATAACAGCTAATATTACAACATAAAATAAAAAAGGAAAAAAAATTACTCACCACAAAATTCAGGCTTAAATGAACGCCCTCAACAATGACTGATTCTTTCCTTTCTTCCCATGCAGTAATCAGCCGATCCAGGCTGTCAATTACCATTTCACTTTGTGCCTTAAACCCTTCAATAGCCATTTGCTTTGGACTGATCAATTCTGCTGCACAGGAACCAACCTCTGGATGGATATCAGATTTCCCTGCTGCAGAAGCAGAACTATCAGATGCTTCATCCTTCGGAACTGACAGTGCGGCACCTGCCAATTTTCTGGCCTTCTTTTTAGCCTTTGCTTCTGCAACTGCAACAGGGTCCAAGAATTCCCCTGCATGGTAGGTTGAAGCCCAGAGTAGAGGATTTTGTTTCTCATCTACAAAACTCCTCATCATGTGCCGAATAGAGTCCGTTGATATTACTGTCGTGATTCCCAACCTGCTTCCCTGCATGACAAGTGGGAAGCACTGAGAATATAAAGGATGGAAGTACATAATGATTGAAAAGCAGTTCAATCCTAAACTTCAAGTATCAGCATTACCACAACAGAACTAAAACTATATTCGACGGGGAAAAAGAAGACTAGTTAAGGGACACAAAACCTAAAATGAAATGTGCCATTTAGACCCCAAAAACACAACATATGTGTATACAGCAGGGAAATACCAGCAGTGCGGACAAAGTAGATTTGCCACAGCCACTAGTGCCACACAACAGCACGGTTACAGATTCCTTCCTTTCTCGGATTCTGCAACCAAAAAAAACATCTCATCTATACAAACCATACGATGCAACAAGGAAAGAAATAAAAGAAAAAGGAAAGATATTCTAACAAAAACCCTGACATCATAACTACCAATAAAAAGTTTGCAACATTTATCCAATTTCAGTGCACAGACATGACTTCAATCCCAACAAGGCAACCAGTGGGAACAAAAAACACAATACTGAGCTGCATCCCATGTAACATTGATCAGGCCATAAAGTTTCCCGAGGTTCTAAAACATTTCAATAATATGCTTCTCCAAAACTCCAAACTACTTGCATGCTATAGTCTAAAAACTGTACACACATTCTGACAGGAAGTAGTCTGTAGGTTGCTCCATCCAGAATAAAATAAGATATATGTAGCTAATTGGAAGTAACAAGATCAGAAAGAAACCATGATTCGATCAACGGTCTCACACAATTTACCAAATGTTTATACAATTCACAATCACAAGAGCATCTGCCTATGTATAAATTCCACAAGGTAGAACTTTACTAATCAGTATAAAATATAAATAAAAATGTTTTGAAGAAAGGAACAAGACGTAAACAATACCTGCATGCCAAAACCAAGTCCGCCCTCTGATTATGACCCACATACTTGTATTCTGCCAGAGCATCACAAACAACATCTATAAAAGATTCTCTTCTAGCAACTACAGTAGTGTGTCTTTTGTACAACTCAAATGGTATTCTTTTACTTCTATCACCCGCCTCTGAAACCTCCGCTTCTTTAAAAAAGTTACCACCAACATTCCAACTATCGTCCTTTTCAAAATTTCTGTTCAAAGTATCTGATCCAGATATCTCTGTTCCTTCTTTAAGCTGAGCACTGGCAGGACTCTCAGTTCTTATCAATTCAAAAACCCTTTGACTAATCTGATTAAAACAAAATTAAATGATTAGCGAAAGTTTCCTCTTTCTTCACTGATGCAAAATCAATCAAATAATATTTTGGCCGCCATCACCAAAATTTGAGAAGTTTGATTTTTTTTGTTACAAACCCACCACAGAATCAAAATTATGATAACTAATTGATAAAAAAAAGGATTTTGATTCTGAGTTGTACTTGTACTTCTAAACCAATCACTTCCCAGGCAAATCAAGGTTCCCATATAACTGGGAACAAACAATGCTCCAGAAATGGAATAACAAAACAACTTTTTGGATTTAATATACCTTCCAAATTCTTAAAGAAATAACACAAATGTGATTTCATTTATCACTTTCAACTTTACAAAAATTAACCCAAATGAAAGATAAATTACACTCAACTCATATTACAAATCACATCAACTCAGACATGAAAACACCACTTACATATCTATGATTTGCTCCACACATTCAACAAAAACCACATCAAAAATTTAATTCAATCTGCAAATTAAATAATTACATACAAAAAGATAAATTTTGCAGAACACATTCAATGCAGCTTAGATCAGCCCTTACAATTAAAACTATGTAATCACAGCTGAAACCAGAAAACGCACCGTTTCAAACTCCAGTATCAGATAATCAGCTATTTTTTTTAAAAAAAAAACCCAGAACATTTAGCTAAAATTTCAGCTTAATTGGGACAAAATTGTACCAATTTAGCTGAAACGCATTCCTTTTTCAATTATTAATATTAATATTATTATTATTATTATTATTATTATTATTTTTACCTTAAACGCATGTCGTGCTTTACAGCCCATTAGCTGTAGAGTACTTTGCAAAACGGAACGCGTATATCGAAACGACGCCGCGGCGGGCGTTTTGTTGGCTTTCTCGCCTTTTTCATCCTCATCATCCACCACCACTATGTACAACAACTTCCCTCCCTCCGCCATCTTGCCCTACACGCAACCGGAAAACAAATTTAATTTCCGAAATTATCACTTTTCCAATGAACCGTTTACTACAAAAAAACTTTAAATTTTTTTCGATAGTTTAAAAATTATTCGCTTTTCATTTTTCTAATTGATAAAGTGAAGAAAAAATAAATAAATAAATAATCTAATTAATTTAAAGATAATTACGTTTTTAATTTTATCAGCTTATTGTACAGAGAGAGAGAGAAATAGTAGATCAAGTGAAGACATTTTCAAGAGTTTAATTTAAGAGAAAATATATAAAACAGATAGAGATCGAGCTGAAGACGAGAGGGACGGCTACAAAACGACGTCGCAGTATAAAATTGACACGATCTCGCCATTGGTGCCACTTGCACGGAAACAATGCAACAAATGGGTTCCGACGTGTCTCGTTCTTATACAGTTTCTCCCTCCGAAAGTAAGAAGAGTAACAGTTTTTGGTTTTTTAAGGAAAATCCTTTCTAGGCCCCTAATTTATTTTATAATTATTTATTAGATCTTTAATTTTTTCATAATTTTCAATTAAGTCCTCGGTAGAAAATCTCAAAAAACTATCATAATTTATCCGAAGTTCTGGAACATGTCTTACCTCCTTTACTATTATATACCATGCATTTGTCTGCAACTGAATTTCATTAATTCCCACTATCTGAGAAGAACTGGTATTTCACATTTTCACTGCTCCAAAATCTCATGCTTTGTATGTTGTGAATAAGTCCCTGTGAGGGGTGACATGGTAGGATGCTGCAGTATCTAGTACCCATTCAACATCTTGTGTTGCGGTGTGAAGACATGTTTCTTCCTGGCTGGAGCAACTAGATACATCTCCTGAGGTGTCTCCACATCATCTTTCTTCGACTGAGAATTGCCTTGACCATGCTCTCGTTGCAACTTTCGGTAATTTTTCTTTAAGTGATCTTCTATGCCACATTGGAAGCACTTATATATAGGTTTTCTCCCGTCAGTGAATTTGCCCCTAATTTTGCTTATGCCTTTCCCTTTACCTTGAAATTTCTCTCGTTGTCTTCCTCGATACTCTGAGACAGGGGCTTGTATTTGATCTGTGCCCACGTCTTTCCTTCTGACTTCTTCATTTGACATGACATCTTTTACCATATGCATGGTAAGTTTGCCTCCTGGAGCTGAGTTGCTGAGAGTAACCACCAATGTCTCCCAACTGTCAGGAAGAGAACTGAGTAGTAAGAAGGCTTGAACTTCATTTGCCAGTTGCATGTCTACTGCAGACAACTGGTTCACTAGGCTTTGGAACTTATTGGTGTGTTCTGCAACGGAAATTCCACTTCGTAGCCTCAAGTTCACCAAACACCTCATTATTAAAGCTTTATCACGAGCTGTCTTGGCCTGGAACATGTCTTCCAGCTTTATCCACATTCGTAAGTATTTGTATCATGTGCCATGTGGTGGAAGATACTATGACCGATCCACTACCTTATCTGACCTAGAGTTCTGTTATTGAGTTTATTAAAGTCATACTCTTTAACAGATTCATTCCATTCACCTCGATAATATTAAACAAATCTTTACAGTGTAAATAATCTATCATCTGAGGTCTCCAGAGGGAGTAATTAGTTGCTGTCAATTTGATCATTACACCAGAAGAGGAATCTTCCATTTCCATTTTAAGTTTAAAGATTAAAATGAGAATAGGATAAAATCGAGGCTAACTTTCACAAATCAGAGGTCACCGTTGCGTCCGGAACGGTAAAAAATGGTAGATAAGACACTTCATTAATCCAATTCCAATATAAGGACCAGTTTGTAAATTTTTAAAACTTCCTAGGGCTAAATTGTAAATTTTGGAGACTTGAAGGGACTCAGTGAAATTTATTAGGTTTGCTGACGTGGCCGACACATGGCTGCTGATGTGGCAAAAGCGGGACCGACTTGCTGACGTGCTTGACACATGGTGCTGACGTGTTGGATGACGTGTCGCTGACGTGGCCGATGACTGTGTGCTGACGTGACACTGATTGGTCGCTAACTCGGTCGTCTTCAACTTCAACAGGCGCATGTGGCGCTTGACCGAGACTGGACTTAGTGCGTGGCAGCGCGTGTGCTCCTTGGACCTCCATTCGTTCGCCAGAAAATACCATCATGCTCGTCTCAACGTGAACTAGCTGATGGTATGCTCAAAATTAATTTTTGACAACTTTCCCGAAATCCGAATTTTCCGAATCGAGTTCCGTTTTCCAGTTTTACGACCCCCAATGTATATCAAAGCTACTTATGCCACTTGTTGTGATTCTTTGATCACTTTATAGTGTTTTTGAAGGAAAAACCGAAACTTTATTACTACAAAAATAGAATTACAAAGTGTTTATACTTTACAAAAAAAAAAAACATTTACTCTCTAATACTCTCAAAGCTTTTTACACTTGAAGCTTTACAAATTTGGGGTGCATAAGCTCAAGAATGAGCCCTTAATTTATAGCATTCATCAACCCTTTCATTTATTCCTTATCTTTTTTTTTTTTTTTCAGATCGTAATTATTTTTGCGATTTTGGTTTGTAATTTTCCAAAAAAAAAAAAAAAAAAAAGTTTAGATGCTGTGGTGAGTTGAGTGACTCGGGAGTTGTGTGACTCGACGAGTGGTGAGTTGTACGACTCAGTTGTGTTAATGATTTTAAATTCATGTCACATGAAATAAAAATTAATGTTCATATTTTCGGCTGACTTATTGTTAAACTTATGACGTCGATTTATGATTCATGGCCTGAATGTCATTTGCAAGTTAATGGTTTTAAGGGAAACTCATATAAATAAACAAATGCAAACGTCCCGATTGTGATATAAACATATGGTATAAAATTATGCGGCCGATGTGGTACTTACCATGTGTTAGAAGTTTTTCTATTAAATTTTTGACACAATATTTTAGTATTATCCTTACCAAACAATGATATGTATAATTGTATTATGCGAAATTTGATTAGTTTATAGATGCTAAACAACGATGTATTAATGTTAAATCTCCGGTTTGTAATGCGAGTGCACAAGTTATATTTTCTATAAAATTATTTGTATAAATTAAAGGATGAATCTATTTCAACTTAAAGAAATTTACGGCCGGTCAGACTATCCATAAATATCGTGAAACTATGCTAGAAACAAATTAAATAATACAGTGGCGGAGTAACATATAGTTGAGGAAGACATTCGAAATTTTGTTAAAATGTGTCGCACAACTTTTAAATTTAGAATAAAAAATTATATAATTATTGTGGGCCTCATGTCGAGACTCATCCATTGGATAGACATATTACCAATTGTCTTAGAGAAGTTTTTCTCTCACAATTCCTTGTAGACCAATATTTAAATACCAAACCGCTGATTGAATCAGTGATTTAAAAAGTTCCATGATCACTGATTCAACTAAGTGAATTGTTTTGATTAAACCAACAAAACTGACTAAATCATTAATAATTTTAATTAATTGAAAATTATAAAAAAATATTAATTTTACTTTTGGTTTATATTTTTTGAGTTAAAAATCCGCCGAGTTAGTTCATCAATTCAACTGATTTGATCGATTTTTTTTACATCTCAATTTTTAGAGTTCAATCAATTCATTCAACCAGTCTGATCCGACTTTTAAAACCTAATCTTATTGACAAAGGCTTCAAAATCAGGATTTAAAATAGGTGACGTCCATTTCCTTTGTCTAAGCTTCCCTTAACAATCGATTGTTGCACCACCAAAACTGAAGCATGAGCCGTAAACTGAGACAACACCAACGTTTCTCCGATCAGCCCCAGCTCCGGACTCTCACTCCACTCCGACAATGCCACCGTCACCGGCGACCTCACCCCTTCTCCTCATCCAACCATATAAAAGATCAAAACAACTATACTTGGTCGCAATAGATTCTGTAACTTCATCACTACCGTTCACTAGCTTCTCATACATGTCTTGAACCTAAATTCCTTTATAAATTCATCATCATACTCTTTGGCGGTATCAATCTCCGTTAACGCGGTTAAAATCACTTCTTCGATCCATTATCATGCTTCCCTCTAATTGTTTACTAGCCAGAAATCGTACAGCCGTTAACGTGATTAGCAAAACAGTCAGATTTGGAAAATTTTATCCTTAAATTCAAGTATTGTTTATTAATATTTTTAAAATATTGAAACGACTCAGTTTCTTAAATTTTAAACTGATTTTCTTATTGTGTTTTTTATGACAGAGTTTAAATAAAAACACTTAAAATATTATTAGATTTTTCAAAGCTCATCCTATTTATCAAACCTAGAGTAGACACCATGTGTTCCCGAAATTTTCAGCGAGTAGCTTAACGCTTCATGATCATCATACCCACCAATGAATATCATGGCAATTCGGGAATCCGAGTGAAATGACAATTTTAGCTACTAATGCAATTAAGCCTCTCATTTGGAAAGGTAACTTTCCTTCAAATGTTAGGTGAATATTCACCCCTGTTTAATTTATGGAAATGCATTTTTCTCTTTCAGGAAAAAAAAATGCACCAAGGCAGAACATTATGAGAAGAAATATTTCATTGAAGTATGAAATGGGGGACTACGGGTGCATTTGCATCAAAGAAAAGGCATATACAGATGAGGCCACTATATATGGCAGCATGATCAAATTTCTGCCTTAGGCTTAAAATCCACACAGAAAGATGCCTGGTTTAAAGGAGCTATAAGGGAGCTGCAGCTTCTTGTAATCAACACAGTGAAGATCTGTCTTTTCCATTGACATTGGCACTCATCACCGCCACCTCTTCTTCTTCTTGGTCTCAAAAAGTGGGTACATCTGAAGAAGTAATGGTAAATGTGATGTCTAATTAATCTTTGTAACAATGGAAATTATAAGAAAATGGTTAGCACAATTTCAGAGGGGCTGTCTAAACCCCGTCATAAGTACGTAACATTGGACATGTCCAACTAAGCCTGGTAATCTCCTATACAATTCTTTTTAGTAGCATCGCACTTCACTCGCCTCCCTACCCTCAAATTAAACATATCCCTTTAGACTTGAACCCGTAACCTCTTACTTCCATTACAAGAGTTAAACCAACTAGGCTATCTCAAACTCAAAGTATTCTCTCACACATACGTAACATGGTTGGCTAGATGAAGCTACTTTCATCATTGTGGTCAGAGAGAAAGCTCTAATTTTGCACTGGATATGAGCTTCCCTGGTGTATGAAAATTTTATGATATACAAATGCACACCACCCCTAAGCAACACCCAATAAAAACACGTGTAACTGAACCTTATATTTCCTATTTATAAATCAAACAAAAAAAACCTTTGCTCCCATTACATATGATCGGTTACATGGATCTTTTAACATCATTATACTTTATTTATCATGTAAAAAATATGAGCGGACATGGTCCAGGAATACAAAGTGGAGGTTTACCTCCCGGTGGGTATATAGAGTTGTAGTGTACCTCTGCCCAAAAGCTCAAATAAATTACTGCCCAAGAAAATAACACAAGCAAAAGTCACTCCAATTCCCTATTGAACATTATAAAGAAAATTTAATTCTTAAAAAATTAAAATGACACAAAATAAGGGGGCATAACAAGCTTTACCCATTAAGAAAGATTGTCTATTTTGAAAAATAGATTAATTAAAATGCAATAAACAAAGTGATACATTATTACCCTGCAATATTTCAAAGCATAGATTCATTTATTATTGACTCTAAATATACAAACGAGTGTGTATAAAGTGATATAGCGTGAAAGATATATAGAGTTCATCTAAGCCCTGAGGAGACCATATATAAGTAAATTCTGATATTATTAAGGTAAGAAACACAAATAATCTTCTTTCCTGAGAAGATAAGAAATACAAGGGCCTCAAAATAAACAAATTAGATAATTTACTATGTTATATATATTCATAAGTATGGTAAGGTGTAAGTGAAATCTTAAATAATATATAACATGTATATAGATTTTTATTATTTTTCATGGGCTGGCTGGATTGAAGTGAAACTTTAAACAATATATATCTACATATGTAATTTTATATATTTTCAGGAGCAAGTATAGGTCCGTCTATGCATAAGAATCTTAAATTCAAAATTTGCAGATTAAGGGAAACCAGGAAAGGAAACCAAGATAAGTTGCCCTTTAGATAACCTGATTTAATATAGTGTTTCGCCATATGAAATGACAGTTGTTTTAAAAACTCATTTGTATTTCCAGTTAACCTAATATAAGATAAGAAGGTTATGACGTTGACATGACAATTGGGAGTGTTTTTCCATAAGATGCCTCAAAGAGGAAATATATTTGGCCATTGATTAGTAGTGACATAAAAAAACATTATTAAAACAATTCAGCGACATGAGGGTACTAAAAAATTCACAGCAATAACTCCATAATATATACCTCGAATTGACCTTTCAACATTCGGAAGAATCTCAATGTAGCAAGTATCCTTGAAAGAAGTTATGACAAATATTTTCATACCATACTGCAACAATTCATTAGCATATATTAGACAAGACAATAGGCATTCTACGAACAAACACAAGACATTAGTCACAAAGTGGACAACGAAATCGTCGAAAGTGGAGTTAAAATGAAATAATTAGGAAATTTTGAAGACTAAGGCGGCTAGGGAGTAACACCGGTTACGCTAGCAGATATCATAAATATTGGGCTAATAACTGCATAATTAAATTAAATACTAGGGGTTAACAATAAATAGTCGTATATTTATCAGTATAAAAAGGGAGTAGGGTTCACATAGTAGTACGAGACCCTAAAATAAAGAAGGTCAGTATCAAGCCGTAGTAGAAACACCCCTAAATAAAACCCACGCCCGTCACTATTCACTACACATCCGGCCGGTAGGTCCGACCACCAATCACGATGCCGCACACACTAAGGGAAAGCTTACGGCTGGGGGGACACAATTGGACCGGTGAGGACTTGAATGGCGATCGTTTAGGCCGTCAACCGGGGAGGAGAACGTGCGGCGTGTCGAAGCTTTCTAGCCTCGATTCGGCGTCTCTCGGCAGTATCAGCGGCGGCCACAGGTACGTTCAGACTCAGTTCGACATGCGCTCCATTTCGGCGGTAGTGGTGTCGATCACCATAGAACACAATTGGACCGATGGGACGAGACTCGGCTGCGCAACCCATGGGTATCAGTGACACGTCGGTATGCGCAAAAGGCAAGGGAACGAGTCTGTTGACCTGTTCCAGCCTGATCCGTGAGAGGAAGAAAAAAATAAATTATTATAATAATAATAAATTTGAAATAATAATAGTGATGATAAATAAATAATAAATATATAAAATAAATGTATATATATATGAAAACAAATAAACGTAAATAAAAAATAAGAATAAATAAAATATTAGGTTATAAATAATAATATAAATATATATTTATGTTGAAACACTCACGCGAATATATATATATATATATATATATATATATGTGCATATAATGATAATAACAATCAAATAACAGTTAAGTAGTTAAATAATAAAAATAATACGGATAATAATTTGTATGAGTGCAACTTAACAACACGACACGTTACATATTTCAGGAGCGGGCTAGCGAACTAAGACATTGTGTGAAATTCTCGTAGCGGTGAGTAATTTTCCAACAGTACGCAAGGCTAAAGTATGTGAATTGAGTGATATGTTTGATGTGCTTGTTGAATGGTGTTAGAGTTAGACCTGGCTACCGGTCCGGTTCAGTCCCCAGTTCCACTCTGTGGAACCGGAACCGAACCAGATAATTTCGGTTCGGTTCTGGATCCACAAGAATGTGGAACTGGGAACCGGAATCGAACCGGATGGTTTCGGTTCCAATTTTTTTTTTAAATAGAAATTAAATTTTTTTAAAAAATTATAAGTTTTATTATTATCAAATAAATATAATAAAAAATTATCTATTTGAATTCTATTAAATTAAATTAAAAATAAAATAAAAACTTATATTCCGATTGGAACCGTCTGGCATGTTTTCTTTAATTCTCGCGTCGTCGGCGTGAGGCGGCCGCCTCACGTCAAACGAAAGGATGAACCAAAAAGTAGTGACGATGAAGAATAAACAGTGACGAAGAAGTAGTGACGATGAAAAAGAAGTAGCGAGGAAGAAGTAGTGACGACAAAGAAGTACGTAGTGACGATGAAGAAGAAGCAGTGACGATGAAGAAGCAGTGACGACGACGACCTTGTCAGTTAGGGAATGATAGTGTAAGAGCAGTGACGACAATGAAGAAACGGTGACGACGACGAAGAAGCAGGGACGACGGAGAAGCATCATGGCTGTCAGTTAGGGAATTTGGGATTTTAAACGAGATTTGAAGTCGGTCCAAAAAGAAGATGACATTTGAGAATGTATATATTTTTAGGGTTTCAATTTTCTTATTTATTAAGAGAATGAAGAAATTTGGTTTGACAGAGAATAAATAATGTATCAAATTTTTAAGTATTTCAATTTTTTATTTGGGTTATAACCAAACGAATCATTTAAATTGATGTTTTTGTAATATGGCATTGAAGAAGAATGGGTCAAATGCTACTATCCTTGATTATAAGACTTTGATTTAAAAGTGGTTTGAAGTTCAAATCCAAATGAAAGCATTATTTTATTTAATTTTTTTTTTAAATAAAATAAAATAAGCAGTATCCGAACTTGGATTTTTGCATGAAAGCCCGATGATGAGCCTCGGTCGGAGGCATTATCCGATAAGTTGCGGAAGTTACGGGGGAACGGACGTCGGAAGGGAAATAAATATATCCTTGGATTTAATTCGCATGTTCACTTCATGGGCGTTCGTCCAGCGTTCGGAAACGCGTTCAAACAGTAAACAGATTGCGAGTGTTCGTGTAGCGTCCGAAAAAGCGTTCGAACAACCATCGATATTTCTGTTTTACTGTTAGCCACACGCCCAAGCCCAAAGAACCAAGCCCACCAAATCCCATCCAAGAATATTCCACACATTAAACACATGTTTAAATTAAATCAAATCTATTTAAAATCAAAATAATCATCTTTCTAATTACCCGATGATGAGCCTCGGTCGGAGGCACTACCCGATAAGTTGCGGAAGTTGCGGGAAACGGACGTCGGAAGGGAAATAAGTATATCCTCAGATTTAATTCGCATGTTCATTGCATGTGCGTTCGTCCAGCGTTCGGAAACGCGTTCGAACGATAAACAAATTGCGAGCGTTCGTGTAGCGTTCGAAAAACGTTCGAACGAACATCGATATTTATGTTTTTACTGTTAGCCACACACGCCAAAGCCTAAAGAACCAAGCCCACCAAATCCCATCCAAGAATATTCCACACATTAAACACATGTTTAAATTAAATCAAATCTATTTAAAATCAAAATAATCATCTTTCTAATTACCAAAGATTTAAATCCAATCTAAATAAATCACCTACCAATTTAAAGATATTCTCCACCAAAAATACACAAGATCACTTCCTTAAATAATTAAATTAAATACACCCCATATTTACTTGATTTTATTCCTTTTTTTAAGCCATGCACACATAAGAAAACCCTAGGCTCACCATTATAAAAAGAGGACTAAACCCAGTCATTTCCCCCCTTAGCACTCACATTTGGACGGCATCCAAAACAAGAATAAACCCTAAGCAAACCTGAAAAAAGCACCAAAAACCGACTAGCTTATAAAAAGACACAAAAACCAAACCTTAGAACCCCTAAAGCATCCTCACGGCAACAACCCAGAACAGCCCCTGCATCCCGAAAAAACTGTAACCCAAAACACCCCTCTAACCACCGAAAACTTGCACCATAAAAACAGCCTCTGCATCACCGAAAACTGCAACCCAAAACACAACCCCTAACCACCGAAAACTGCACCTTAAAACAGCCTATGTATCATCGAAAACAGTAAGCGAAAATAGCGAAACAGTGAAGAGAAAACGGCGAACCAGTGAATCAGAAAAACACGGAGTATTAACCCTTCCGACGATGGTGAAACTCACATTTGATAAGCGACCTAAAAGGTAAGACATGAGGGCACCATTTGCTATTAATTATTCATCTTATTTTAGTTATTTACTGCTATTCCTTTACGTGCATTATCATATTTTGCACATACTTTGTTTGCATCGTGTTAGTGATTGCACATTTTCTCTTAAGGTATATCGGATGGAAACCCAGACATAAATTCCGTAGCCGAATCCGAATGGACGGTAGTGCGCTCTGTACTTGGGATACAACTCCACGTACCGCTTGAGAAACATTCACACACGCGTTTATGTTATTTTAAATGCCACTGTCGCTATTCCGTTTGAACGCGTCTACGAACGCATGCATAATACCTCATCATGTTCGCATGTGTTTCATTTTGTTTACTTAACTTCACATTCATTCACCGTTTGTGTTTTATTATTCCGTTATTTATTTTCTGCATGATATCCTTTTGTGTATGTATTGCGCATGGGCTAATCACGTTGGATTAAAGGTCCTCCATTTGAGGGAGAAAAAGCCTAAAACGCTACCTTTACCACGATGTTTTGCCGCGCCGGACGTAGTACGTTTGATTGGACGTACTACGTCCCCAGTTTAAATGGCTCAATTGTCATAAGACACAAACTCGTCCCCAGTTTAAATGGCCCAACAAGTTCACATCTCATGACAAGAAGTCCAACTGAATCCAAATAATGATGGTCCCAAACACAAGCATAAAAGGGTGGCTTCTATAGGTCATACAACTACGGTTCACATGCAGGTTTATAAGAGTATAGATAAAGGCTCCCGTCGGCGAAGAATTGCCCACAACTAGGTCTCCCCACGCAAGGGTTCGAGCGACCAAGTGAGCGCACATTTTTTATACCCCAAGGTACGTGCCAACGAGTGATGGTACCATGTAACGATCCGCCGCTTCGAGCGAAAACGACTTCACAATACATGAATAACTGCCAAATGGATTCCTCTATTGAAAATTCCCCAGAGGGAGGGTGGAGCGAACTCTCTTAAATACCTTTGCCTCTTAGGCTCTTATCGCCTTGGTGACAGGAATAGACAACAGATCATCCAAATTAGTCCATCGCTTTAGATGATTATCTAGTTGTCTTCACAGCTTTTCCTTTTGGATATAAAAAGGTAGTGAGTGAAGGAAGACACCGAATCATTGTCTAACTCCAATAATACCTTAGACAAGGTTCACTACAGCAAGAGTCACAAACATTACAAGACATTATTTCGGGGCCGATTCTCTATCCCCAGTGGAGTCGCCAGACTGTAGACAAGGTACAGAAGTGGATGAAGATGTCCAGGCTCGCGGCCCGATCGGGAGTACGGAGTAGCCCGCGGGGACTAAACCGAAGAAATAAAATGGAGTCGCCACCCAGTGTGAACTGGGAAATGATTTAAGGCCGCACTCACTCCTCGCAATGGAAGACCTCAAACCATTGGGTTCGGAACGGTCCCTTACTTATGTCAATTGTAATAAAGTGATTGATGCAATAGTATAACCCAGTCACATACAACACACACAAGATAATTCAACTGACATACAAGTTTGCACACACATAATTGTAAATAAAAGATGAAGACAAGCACGCAATTCCATAAACATATCAAATAAGGTAATACGACAAGATAAATAAATAATAATAGTAAAAAGCACCAACAATATAAATAAATAATAACAGAGAAAAGAAAGGGCATCGACAATATAACTAAGTAATAACAGTAAAAAGCTTTGATGATAAAGTGAGATGATTGAATATGTAATGCAAAAGAGATGAGCAAAGAAGCAAACATGCGTGAAATGGGATGAAAGGAAATCTGTTTACTGTATGCGCGTTCGTCCAGCGTTTGATAACGCATTTGAACGGTAAACAGAATGCATGCGTTCATGTAGCGTTTGAAAACACGTTCGAACAAAATGAGACAGAATGTCCGCGTTCGTATAACGTTCAGAAACGCATTCGAACGGGATAAGACTTGATGCATGATGAAACAAAATGTATGCGCGTTCGAGTAGCATTCGGAAACGCGTTCGACCGAAAATGAGATAGAATGCATATGTTCGTGAACGCGTTCGAACGAGATTACCAAGGTGCAGTGTTATTTAAGGCGCAAGGCGCACCGAGGCGCAAAATTTCCTGGAGCCTAGACGCGCGCCTGAAGGCGCGAGGCACGCGCCTGAGGAATGTGAGGCGCAAAATATAACAAAATATGTAAAAATATATAGAAAAACAATGTATAAGATTGTTTCACACTATCAATTAGCCATAAATGATATTTAACTATTATTTTTTTATAGTTCTTATCCTAAATTTCATTTATAAATTACAAGTTCATATCCAAAACCAAAAGCAAGATTCCAATCTTCATATAATCACATCTGATAATATCAATGATTCAATTTCAATATCAATATCAACAATCCATAATGATAATATCAATGATTCAATTTCAATATCAACAAATTTTTTTTTTGGGTTGTAGCTGATGTGATATACACCGCAGCAGCAGGCTGCTGCTGCTGCTGTGAATATCACAGCAGGCTACTGCTGCTGCTGTGAATATCACAGCAGCCTGCAGCTGCCGTGTATATCAACAGCAGTCAGCAGCAGCAACTGCAATCTAAAAAAAATAAAATAAAAAAAGAAAATAGAAGTTGGAAAAATACATACCTCTTACAGTCTTAGTCTTAGGGAGAGGGAGAGGGAGAGGGAAGAGTGAGTTAGGGTTTTGTTTGATTACTTGATAGAGGGCTGGGTGATTTAGAGGAGAGGGGGCTGCGTGAGGGAGAGTTAGGGTTTTGTTTTGTTGATACTTAGACTCTAAATTCGGCAAATAGGGTTTTGTTTTGTGTCAAAAAATTAGGATTTGGGTTGAGTTTTTGAGTTATTTGGGTCGGGTTTGGGTGGGATATAAAAAATAAAAAACAGATCTTTTTATGCGCCTAAGGCGCGCCTTTTCGGAACCACTCAGGCGCACGCCTCGACGCGTAGGCGCGCGCCTGAGCAATGGCGCCTAGCCTGATGCACTTACAGGCGCATGGCCAACGCCTCTCTATAGGCGCGCCTCAGGCGCGCCTTTAATAACGCTGCCAAGGTGGTATCTAAAATGACATAAACGTGTGTGCAAATGGAAAATATGAAACATAAGGGTGGCAACGGGCCGGGCTTTGATAAGCCCGGCCCGAGCCCGGCAAAAAAAAATTTGGCCCGGGTCGGGCCGGCCCGGTCGGGCTCGGGCCCGATTTCTTTATTTTAAAAAATTATAATAATAAAAAATTTATTATATAAATATATATATTTTATAAATAAAAATATTTATTTATTTATTTTAAGCCTAGACCCGATTTTTTTATTATAAAAATTATAAATATAAGAAATTTATTATAAAATATATATATTTTATAATTAAAATATTTATTTATTTATTTTAAGCCCAGGTCGGGCCGGGCCCGGGTTTTTTGGGTTGAGCCGGCCCGAGTCGGGCCCCCATTTTAAAGCCCGGCCCGGGCTTTTTTTCACCTTGGGCCGGGCCGGGCCTCGGGCTTTTTGCCACCCTTAGTGAAACAACTACCCAAAATAAAGATGGATAGCGTAATCAATAGAAAAAGGGCGCGGCAAAACATCGTGGCAAAGGTAGCCTTTAGGCATTTTCCTCAAATGGAGGACTTTTAAACCAACGTGATTAGCCCATGCGCACTTGATTAACAAGCATAAATAAATAGAAAAGTATCATGCGGAAAGTAAATAACGGAATAGTAAAAGGCGCTGCAAAATATTATGTTAAAAGATAGCCTTTTAGGCTTTTTCTCCCTCGAATAAAGGACCTTTAAACCCACGTAATTAGCCCATGTGCATCAAGCAACAATGCATAATTAAATAAAAGAGATGCGACCGAGGCCGGCATCTATATAGGATCTCGTATGCTCGGTTGAACATATCTCACGCCCAATTAAACGTACTATGACCAGTGCGGCAAAATATCGTGGTAAAGGTAGCCTTTTGGCTTTTCCCTCAAATTGAGGACCTTTAATCCAACGTGATTAGCCCATGCGCAATACATACACAAAGGGATATAATGCAGAAAATAAATAACGGAATAATAAAACACAAACGGTGAATGAATGTGAAGTTAAGTAAACAAAATGAAACACATGCGAACAGGATGGGGTATTATGCATGCGTTCGTGTAGCGTTCGTAGACGCGTTCAAACGGAATAGCGACAATGGCATTTAAAATAACATAAACGCGTGTGTGAATGTTTCTCAAGCGATACGTGGAGTTGTATCTCAAGTACAGAGCGCACTACCGTCCATTCAGATTCGGCTACGGAATTTATGTCTGGGTTTTCATCCGATATACCTCAAGAGAAAATGTGCAATCACTAACACGATGCAAACAAAGTATGTGCAAAATATGATAATGCACGTGAAGGAATAACAGTAAATAACTAAAAAAAGATGAATAATTAATAACAAATGGTGCCCTCATGTCTTAGCTTTTAGGTCGCTTCTCGAATGTGAGTTTCACCATCGTCGGAAGGGTTAATACTCCGTGTCTTTTCTGATTCACTGGTTCGCCGTTTTCTCTTCACTGTTTCGCTAATTTCGCTTACTGTTTTCGATGATACAGAGGCTGTTTTAGGGTGCAGTTTTCGGTGGTTAGGGGGTGTTTTGGGTTGCAGTTTTCGGTGATGCAGAGGCTGTTTTTATGGTGCAGTTTTCGGTGGTTAGAGGGGTGTTTTGGGTTACAGTTTTTCGGTGATGCAGGGGCTGTTCTGGGTTGTTGCCGTGAGGATGCTTTAGGGGTTCTAAGGTTTGGTTTTTGTGTCTTTTTATAAGCTAGTCGGTTTTGGTGCTTTTTTCAGGTTGCTTAGGGTTTATTCTTGTTTTGGATGCCGTCCAAATGTGAGTGCTAAGGGGGGAATGACTGGGTTTAGTCCTCTTTTTATAATGGTGAGCCTAGGGTTTTCTTATGTGTGCATGGCTTAAAAAAAGGAATAAAATCAAGTAAATATGGGGTGTATTTAATTTAATTATTTAAGGAAGTGATCTTGTGTATTTTTGGTGGAGAATATCTTTAAATTGGTAGGTGATTTGGATTTAAATCTTTGGTAATTAGAAAGATGATTATTTTGATTTTAAATAGATTTGATTTAATTTAAACATGTGTTTAATGTGTGGAATATTCTTGGATGGGATTTGGTGGGCTTGGTTCTTTAGGCTTGGGCGTGTGGCTAACAGTAAAACATAAATATCGATGGTCGTTCGAACGCTTTTTCGAACGCTACACGAACGCTCGCAATTTGTTTATCGTTCGAACGCGTTTCCGAACGCTGGACGAACGCACATGCAATGAACATGCGAATTAAATCTGAGGATATACTTATTTCCCTTCCGACGTCCGTTTCCCGCAACTTCCGCAACTTATCGGGTAGTGCCTCCGACCGAGGCTCATCACGGGCTTTCATATAAAAATGCAAGTGTCTACCGTAGCGTTCCGGCTCTATACTTCTTTAGGTAAGGTTGTTATAGGTCGTGGCGTTACAAGAGGATTATTAGTAAAGGAAAGTGAAAGAACATGAGAAACCACTATAATCTGGTGGAATCACAAGAAAAACGAATTCCAAATGATAAGCTTACCAAATCTGCTGCAGCTTGCAAAGTAACGTGATCACCCCATTCACCACTCCTATGCCGACATAATGACGAAAGGTCAATGCTTTTCCAAAAGAAAGAAAGATCAAACCAATAAAAGGGAAGTAGGGAAATACTTGGACATCTTTTCCAAATAGTCACCATAAGCCATGGGAACGTATCCTTCATATGTCTCCGGATAAGACTTAAGCTGATAATTCAAGATATGGTGCCACAAGAAACATCAGAATTCAGGTAAGTCAATTTGATTAGACCCACATATCGCAACTCAAGCTTATATAAGAAACCAAGTGTGCGGAACTTTAAATGTACAGCCTACCTGCTTTACAATTTGCTGTCTCACAAATTCATGGTGCTCAGCAGTTCGATAAATTTGATCTGATAAAGCGCGAAACTGGTAACATTATAGAGTTAATGAGACGTCATGTGTATAAATGATCTTCAGCACCATAATAATTATCTAGTGAGCCCTAACAAACTCTTAATCACAGTCCAGACATGCCAAAGAACAGTCAGCTCCAACAGGTTAAATTACAAGAATCTCAAGTTAAAAGCATTATTTTCCATAAAACATCCTTTGATTTAGAAAGCAATTGATAAAACATTCAGGTTTACTAATGGAACCAATTGCACAGACAACAGCTGTCATGAATTACTAGTGGCGCCAATAAAGTCAGATAGTCAAAAGCATTATTTTCCATAAAACATCCTTTGACTTAGAAAGCAATTGATAAAACATTCAGGTTTACTAGTGGAACCAATTGCACAGACAACAGCTGACATGAATTACTAGTGGCACCAATAAAGTCAGATAGTTGATTCACAAAGTTGGTTCATCAGAGGTAAACAAGGCAGGCAGCTGCAATCAAAGGAATTAGATGCAATATTAGAGATCCTAAAATGCACCAAGGCATAAAGTCCGAGCTGAGAAATCTAACCTGGCAATTACCATCTCCTTGAACTTTATGCTCAACCAGATCATACACCTGCAATCTATAGAAGAAAAAGCATTCGCTGCATCACATATTGTAGCCATAATAACAAAAGTAGATACATTATTTTACAACACCATGATGGCTAGATGCAAGAAGATAGAGCAATCAGAAAGGAAAACAGAAATAAAAAAGGAAAATGAATCTTTTGCCAAAAAAATAATTTTCTTGAAAAAGCAATACCTTTCTAGTAACCTTTGATGATCTAAAGTTGCTTCATCAATCGATGGTATTTCTCCATTAATTCTAGGAATATGCTGCACAAAATAAATCAGAAATGACAAAGTCTAGAGTATACTGAAGTTTGAGAATGCAATAGAGAAAAAATAAAGTTATACAAGCACATACAAACCTAATAGGTAATGCACTCAATGCAGGTATCATTTATTACCTATTTCATGTGTGAGTTCTAGAAAGAATCTTTATAGTTTATATCATAGTAAAATCAATACTTTGAAATTTCCATATAATTTAGTTGAGTGTCTACACAAGTAACTAAACTTAGCAAAAATTTGGACAGTCAATTGCCCTTACGAGAATCAAAAGATATGGACAAGAAAAAGAACATTGTGTCAACTCCAAACAAGCATACAGAATAAAACTGATAGTCTGTCAACGAGAGTAATGCGATGGCACTTTAAGGAGGCTAATATAGATGCTAAACTTACAGGGACAGGAACCATCTGGTTTAACCTTTTTCCAACTTCACCATCGAGAATATACTCATCTGTCAGCTGTAGCGGATATGACCACTCCTCCCCATAGTATGACTCTTCATCGGGGCTAGAACATAAACTAGACGGTTGCGTATCATCTGCCTCTTCCTGGCCTGTATCCTGCCCTACAAGTATGAACAACATAGCACAGTATTCAAAAGTCACAGACATAACCTGCCAGTTACTAATATGATCAGGTTAGCAATATTATATTAGCATTTACTGTAGTAATAGTCTTCCACAGAGTGATTAACCCAATTTTGTTGAAAAACAGGCCCTTGCAAATTCTCTTCACTTGCATGAGGAGACTCAGGTGCTTCTGTAACTGCAAGTTGTGATAGTTCCTCTTGAAGAGCATGTGCAATTAGCTCATCGCTTTCTACATCGCAAGATTCAGTATCGTAATGATCTTCCTTGAAATGTTGTCCATAATAGTAACTCTCATCATCTGGTGTAGCAGCATTAGAATACCCACAATTTAAATATGGATCACTTTCAAACAGTTGGAGACCCCACTGAAGAACATCAGAATCTTGCTCATATGTAATCATTTGTGATGTATGCAACTTTGACTTAATATGAATTTGTTGCAGCAGAACAAGGTCTAATCCCAAAACCAACACCCGTGATTAGTATACAGAGACTGCTTTTAATTAATTGAAGACAATGCATAGTCTGCTACAAGTTGTAACAATTGACATTTTCCATCTAAATCCAACATTAAAAATCATAGATTGATACTCCTACAAGATCAAGAACATCGATTAAAATGGACTGTATATTCAAATAATATTTTACTAAGAAATTTCAAGTCTTCGAGTAAAATGTCAAAATCATAATTCAACATTATTAGCAAATAGAAATTCTTGTGGGAACTATCTGGCTTACCATTCTAAATGTATATAATCATAAAACCAATTTAAAACATTAAAATTTTGTTTTTGCTATTTTCTGCCTCAGAAATCTCAACTGTTTGGTCAAACACTGACAATGTCATAAACCTTGAGGCCATAAACCAATACAAAATGAATTAAAATCATACAACTGATTCTCGTAAAACTTACATTTGCTTTGCGAGTTAGTGTGTAAATGTGTATGTATATAAGCACAGGCATTGCAGCAACAATGCCAAAATCCTCACACTAGCTCATTAACAGTAACAAATTCAACACAATTTAGATTAAAAAAAATAAAAAAAATCACAAATTAACCAAAATATCTCTCCTGTCTCCACATTGGATCAGAATGCATAATTAACTCAAATGCACAACAGATCATTAAACACAAAAAAGAAAAATCAATTCCATAACTTAAAACTATGGCATTATACAGATCATTCGATTCAGAAACACAGAAAATAAATAATCAAACTTCTGATTAACGTCATAATTAACGGCGGATTAAGATAAAAAGTAACGTTTACGTACCTGAGAATTTAGTGAAAATGAAGAATTTAGTTGTATTTACATTTATGATTTTGTGTATAAAGTGAACGAGAAAGCGCCGTCGAGACGCCACACAGAGAGAATGTGAGAAGATGTGAATACGTATAATAATTGCTAAGAGCCGAAAAAAAAGAAATAAAAATAAATAAATAAAAGAATTATAATTAATTAATAGAGAGTGACGGGCGTCACGAGTGTAGTGGTGATGAGTGAGTGAAGAGTTTGTGTTTCCGACACAAGGAAAAGTATGCACTGATCGAGAAAGTGAGGGTGACAGTAAAAGTCGTTACTTGACGGCGAAAGCATCTTTGGTTAAGTGGCTCCCTCAAGTAGGGTTGGCATTTTCACATGTCCCGTCTGGATGAGATTCGAGATAAATTTTAGTGTCTCGTTTTGAAAATATGACGGGATTGAAGTGAGAAAATTTTGAATCAGGTCGGGATTTTCATAAGACATGATAATATTTTTTATAAAACGGGACGGGATCGAAATATTCTTTTGTCAAGTATTATATAATTGGGATGAGATGAGATTTGCCAAATCATGTCCCGTCCTAATCCGTTGCCAACTCTATTATCAAGTGGCCCTCCTCCAACTGCTTAATGTACTCCTATTTGAAAAAAATACTCTTAATTTATCCTTTCGGGATTCAATATTGAACTTGAGTGAGTCTATATTTTCGATCTCACTCATGATATGTGTTCCACTTAACAGTTCATATTCAGACTCACTTATATTTTTAAGACCCTATATTAAACAATCTCAAACTCAATGTCTCATTCTTAACTTGAGATCTTAAGACCAATTAGGCTTTACTAGCCGTTAACTCCTTACTTAAAATAATAATACATAATTTTTGGAATTTTGGTTAAGATATAAAATATCCGACCCAATGAGTACGAACTACGAATCAGATCTTGATTTTGTACAAAACTATTAATATAGCTTTTATAAGTGTTTGATTGGTATGAAAAAATTTGATGGTATTTGGTTACATTTAAAATGAAATTTTTGAGAAATTAAGAAAGTTATGGTAGATAAATGCGCCGAACTTGGAAAGAATCACATCTAATTCAAGTATTGTTTGTTAATGTTTTCAAAATTTTAGGAAAATTCAATTTCTTAAGCTTTAAATTGATGATATTATTGTGTTTTCCCCGGTGAAGGCTTTAATAAACAAGCTTTAAATTGCGATAGCTTTTACAAGTCTGGTCTATTTGTCAACCCTCAATAAAATTATTCTACTTCTACTAGCAAAAACTCAAAATAATCTTTTGGGTAGAGGTTCGAAAATAATATTATTGTATTTTACAAATTATTTCATTCACTTCATAATAAGATTTTATAAACTTATTTTATTAGTTTTAAAAAATATTTTCATTGACAATCAAACAAAATAATTTTTTAAACTAGAGTTATGACTAGACATTTGATAACTTCTTAAATAAAGTAGAGTTTTTAGAAATATAATTTTTGACCAAAAAAAAAATAGGTGTTTAGTTATAAATGAGATTTTTTATTAAAATTTATAAAATTATTTTAATGGGCAAACCAAAAAAAAAAAAAGATTTGACATTAAAATGACTTTTAATCTGTAAAGAAATCATAACAAACAAACACATTGTGAAAAAATATTAATATTTTTTAATTACTTAAAATGTATTCAATTCCTTAGAGTTTATGCATCTTAATTTCAAGAGAGTGTCGGCGCTCTCCCTCTTTTTGTTTTTAATTTTATCTTAATAATAATGTAATCCTCTTTCAATCTCATACCTCTTAATTTTAATACAAAATATATTGGGTTAATTGTGAGTATTGAATCAAAGATTAATTTATAATGAGTGTATATTACTACTAAACTAAATGGCTTTTCCTCTCTCTAATGTGTGATTATATGATATAATATAGTGTTTTGCCATTAACTATAGATTAGTCGGTTTTGGTATTATTAGGCATCTGTGATTTAAACCTCAATGGGTTGCGTCAGTGGTAAAAATTTTGAGCTTGAGTGGTTTGTTCCCTATTAAGTTTAAGATTCGAATCTCACTAGATGTATTTCCTTAGGGTCATGTCCTCAGGTATAAAAAGTACAGGTTTCGGAAGTTAGTTGAGGTGCGCACAGGGATGACAATTTCGCCCACAAACCCGTAAACCCGTAAAAATCCGTCCGCAATGAGTAAGATTTGGTAAATATTTATGCGGGTTTGGTAATTTAAAACAAAACCCGCTACGGGTTTGGTAATTAAACAAAACCAACAAATACTCGCAGCGGGAATCCGCTATCCGCAAGCTTAATTTTTTTTGTTTTATTTTTAGGGCAAAAAAATCCCACATATAAAAGGACTCACTAACTTACAATTTTTGAATTGCTCTATCTTAATTATTTCGAATTGCTTCTAGTCATGGTTTAATAATTTTGATGATATGAATTTAACATAATGAAGGATATTCAACTAGTGATTCATGGATGTAATTGTAATGATATGAAAGTGACGTTATGTTATAAATACTTTAAATTTTTATTTATGTGTCCTAATTTATAAATATCAAATACTTTATTTTTTGTATGTTATAAAAAAGTATCAATGTTTAATTAAAAAAATTGTATTATTAAAATATAATGGAATTCAATATTTAAAAAACCCGTAAAAAATCTGTTGGGTACCAGTGCGGGTTTGATAATTTATTTTTATATACTGGTGCAGATTTGATAATGAAAATTAAAACCTGCAGCGGGTATGAGCTGATCTGAATATCCTGTTACAAAAAAAAATGTTATATGTGATTTATGATGTGAATGTGAATGTGATTAGGTGAATAAACAAAGAGTTTAAGGCGTGATTCTTGGCCGATTAATTAATTTTTCGGTATGGGGTTTTTATTTTATTGTTGAATTATGTCTCTCTTGATGTAAACTATAACATAATTTGATCGCCTTTATCCCCACAATTTGATGGTGACAAATCATTATTATTATTATTTGTATAAAATAGATTTTTTTAATTCAGTACAAATGAAATTTACTGAAACACTGAATACATATATTTATAATGAAATTTAAGAGGTTTGTGTTTACTAGAGACAAACTATGCAAGATTAGGAAAATAGAACCCCAACAAACTTATAGACTCGAACCTTTACTCTTATATAATTGTGGTTTGACCCTTAGTCAACTTAGATAATTATTTAAAGACTTCACTCCATATATAAGATTCAATAAAATTTATGTATATATATTTAAGTGTATTACAAGAATATTATTATTTTTATGTAAAAAAAAATAACAAAATTACCCTAATTGATTAATTAATTATAGTATAAAATTATTAAATTACTACATTTTAGTAAATATTTATATTAATCTTTATTATCTTCCAAGCAAATAATATAATTTTTTATTTCTCTAAAAATATCTCTATTTTTATAAGGTCAATGATTTTTTCGTATGTGGACCCAAAAAAACTTGAAGTGTCCTTAAATCTTTTATATATATATATATATATATATGGATAATATGAGTTACCATTGAGCTTCACAGTCTGATAATGTAAAATGGAACTTTGGTTTACCCAATATCATAATCTTTTTTAGTAACTTAATTCATCCCCTTCATGTATATTTTAATAAAGTTTCCTTTATATTCTCTGAGACTCTCTTGATCTCATATTTTTCTTTCAAATTTTGGAGTCTTTTTTTTAGGGGGGTTAATTTACTGTTAATTGTACCGATCAAACACTTTGGCTTTCATCGTGCAATATTGAGCTCATTGTTATGTATTATCTAATTTATTCATTTTTTATGCACGAAATTATTGGAAAATGCTCACAAGTAAGCAGTTTGTGGTAAAATTTTAAGCATGGTCCATTTCGTGTTAGTGGTTATTTTTGAGTGATTCAGATACTCCTCCGTGAGTAGTTTGAAATGGTATATTCATATACTTAAAATGGTGCTTGGGTGAATGAGAAATTGTTGCTCAAAATTCACCCATTGGTGTTGGAAAATAAAGAGAAATAAGTTTGTCCCACATGAGAAAGCTAGTAAAGGAAAATTATGTTTATATATGATTACTCATATGTAGATGGCTAAGTGTTATAAGGATAGAGGCTCTCTTTACGTGCGCGCATAGGGGGGTGCAAATCAAAATCCGGATAGGCTTGACTCGTGTGCACCCGCGCGTCCTGCGTACACGAATGTTGGACTAAATTGTGCGGGCCCGGTCCAGCTAATTTTTGCAAGTCTCTTTATTTTTTCTAAGCTTTTGAAGTTCCATAACAGTTAAATTAATTCTATTAATTAATTGGGTTGTTACACCATTTGAAAAAGCCTCCCACTAACTCAACCAGGGTTTGAAGCTCGTTGTGCGTCATCAGGGTCTGCTCATCAAAGTCAGAGTCTAATTAAGGCTGGTTTTGGGTCTCCTAATTACCTTTATAAGGAGATTGTTTCCACATCAACAAGCCTCAGAAGTCTGTTGCATTGGGTCTGACTGTTCTCTCTGGTCAGAGTCTGAATTGTTTTATCATCAGGGGCTGTAGTCAGATTATCAGGGTCTCCTCAGGGTCTTAAGTTCGTCGTCTGAAGCGCATCACCGAGGTCTGAAGCTCGTCACGTGTCATCAGGGTCTGAAGTTCGTAGTCAGGGACTGAAGCTCATCAGAGTCTGAAACTTGTCACGGTCTGCTCATCAAAGTCAGAGTCTGATTAAGGCTGGTTCTGGGTCTCCTAATTACTTTTATAATTTGTATTGTGTTTACTGTTTGTTCAGAATCATTTGTAAGAACACAGTAACCAAATATCTATAATAGTCTTAAAACAAATTCGATCTGTGGATATGGAAAATAGTCGAAACACAGTTGATCTGAATGTGGCAGCCTATTCGGCTGGCCAAAATGTTCCAGCCTCTGGGCTTAATGTGGCAACCTGTATAGTAGGCCAAAATATTGTGGCAGCCTCTTTGGCTGGCCAAAATATTTCAACCCATGGGCTTAATGTGGCAGCCTCTATGGCTGGCCAAAGTGTTGCTGCCTATATGGCAGGACAACCTGTTGGACATGTGAGCCATGTCAATCATGCTGCGGAAAAACCTGAAAAATTCACTGGTCAGAATTTCAAAAGGTGGCAACAGAAAATATTCTTTTATTTGACCACGTTGAACCTTGCAAGGTTCCTAAAGGAATATGCTTATGTACCCAAAGAATGTGAGATTGATATTCAAGTGATTAGTGTCATTGATGCTTGGAAACATTCTGAATTCCTATGTAGGAATTATGTGCTAAATGGGCTAAGTGATTCCTTGTACAGTATGTACGCCGGAATGAAAACAGTTAAGGAGCTTTGGGAATCCTTAGATCGAAAATATAAAACTGAGGATGCCGGTACTAAGAAATTTATCATAGGCCGTTTCCTAGATTTTAAGATGGTTGACTCCAAAACTGTGTTAAGTCAAGTACAAGAACTGTAGATTATTCTAGTAGAAATTCATGTTGAAGGGATGGTATTAAGTGAAACCTTCCAAGTAGCCTCGATAATTGAAAAACTACCACCTGGTTGGAAAGATTTCAAGAATTATCTAAAGCATAAATGAAAAGAAATGAACATTGAAGACTTGGTTCTTAAGCTTAGAATTGAGGAAGATAACAGAGTATCTGACAAGAGATGGATGACTAATGAGGCCAAAGCAAATGTTGTTGAACATGACCATAAGAACAAGAACCTCAAGAACAGAGGGTCAAAGATGGGCCCTAAAGGAGGAATTTCCAAGAAATCCAAATTTCAAGGAAGATGCTTCAACTGTGACAACTTGGGTCACAAGTCTTCTGAGTGCAGACTGCCAAAGAAGAAAAAGAACCAAGAGACTAATGTGATGGAACACATGACTCAAGATGTTTCAGACATTAATCTTTCTACTGTGGTTTCTGAGGTGAATCTGATGGGTTCTAACCCAAGAGTGTAGTGGATTGACACTGGTACCACTCGACATATGTGCTCGAACAAGAGTATATTTTCTTCATTTGAGCCTACTGGTACTGGGGAAAAAATATACATGGGAAATTCAGCAACATCTGAGATTGAAGGTCAAGGCAAGGTGATTCTGAAGATGACCTCTGGGAAAGAGTTGACTTTAAATAACGTTCTGTCTGTACCAGAAATACGGAAGAATCTTTTGTCTAGATCATTTATGAACAAGCACAGATTCCGGATGATGTTTGAGTCTGATAAAGTAGTTTTGACCAAAAATGGAATGTATGTGGGAAAATGGTATGTAACTGATGGGCTCTTTAAGCTCAATGTAATGGTTGTTAAACCCAAGAATATCAATAAAGCTAGTTCTTCTGCTTATATTGTTGAGTACTATAATCTATGGCATGGTAGATTAGGACATTTTAATTTTAATTCATTACAGAAATTAATTAATATGAATCACATTCCCAATTTTAAAATTGATAACAGACATAAGTGTGATACTTGTGTTTTGGCAAAACTAACTAGATCATCTTTTCATAGTATTGAAAAAAACTCTGAACCACTTGATCTAATTTCTTACCGATGTATGTGATTTTAATTCAATACAATCAAGAGGCGGTAATAAATATTTTATTACCTTTATTGATGATTGCACGAGATTTTGCTATGTGTATTTGATGAGAAGCAAGGACGAAGCTATATAGAAATTTGTTCTCTATAAGAATGAAGTTGAGAACCAACTGAATAAAAGAATTAAGGAGTTAAGAAGTGATCCTGGTGGTGAGTATGTTTTTCCTTTTGAATCACTTTGTGAACAAAATAGAATCATACATCAAACCACAGCTCCTTATTCACCTCAATCCAATGGGATTGCAGAACGAAAGAATCATACCTTGAAAGAGATGATGAACGCTATGTTAATCAGCTCGGGCTTACCTCCGAATATGTGGGAAGAAGATGTCTTGTCAGCTAATTACCTTTTAAATAAGGTACCACGGAAAGAAGCAGGGAAAACGCCTTATGAAATGTGGGGGTACCACGGAAAGGAAAAGTACCTTCCTATAAATTTCTACGAGTGTGGGGGTGTCTTGCCAAAGTAATCATTCCTCCACCTAAGAAGGTGAAGATATGACCAAAAACTATTGATTGTATTTTCATAGGATATGCACATAACAGTAATGTTTATCGAGTTCTTGTGCATGAGTCTAATATACCAGATATTCACAAAAATTCGATAATGGAGTCAAGGAATGCATCCTTTTTCGAATACGTTTTTCCTTGTAAAATAAATTCGAATTCAAATGTGCACAAACGAGCACATGAGGCTATCATTGAAGATAGTCAGGACCAAGAACACATAAATATTCCAGAGGATGAATAAGATATTGAACTTGAACCAAGACGTAGCAAAATAGCTAGAACGAAAAAATCATTTGGTCCAGATTTTCTGACATTTTTGCTAGAAAATGATCCTCAAAGCTATAACGAAGCTGTAAGGTCAGCTGATGGTGCTTTGTGGAAAGATGCCATCAATAGTGAAATTGAATTCATCTTACAAAATCACACCTGAGACCTTCATCCAGGGTGTAAACCTCTAGGGTCCAAGTGGATTTTCAAAAAGAAAATGGAGACAGGTGGATCAATTGACAAGTACAAAGCAAGACTTGTAATTAAAGGCTACATGCAACGTGATTACTTTGATACTTACTCTTCTGTAACGAGAATAAATTTCATAAGGATGATACTAGCGATTGCAGCTTTACGCAATCTTGAGGTACATCAGATGGATGTGAAAATAGCCTTTCTGAATGAAGATTTAGATGAAGAAATCTACATGGAACAACCTGAAGACTTTATAGCTCCAGGACAAGAAAAGAAAGTCTGTAAGTTAGTAATATCCTTGTATGGATTGAAACGAGCTCTGAAACAGTGGCATAAAAAGTTTGACGACATCATGTTGGCAAATGGTTTCAAAATCAATGAATGTGATAAATGTATCTATGTCAGAGAAACGGAAGTTGGCTATGCCATTTTATGTCTCTACGTTGATGACATATTGATTGTCGGGAGTAATGTTAAAATGGTGAAATCCACCAAGAATATGCTGAAATCTAAGTTTGACATGAAATACATGGGTCTAGCAGATGTCATTCTAGGAATAAAGAACTCGAGAAGTCCATATGGACTTATTATTGATCAATCGCACTATGTGGATAAAATTCTTGGTAAATTCAACAATGATGATTCTGCTGGGGCTAGAACTCATTTAGATGTGAGTCTACATCTATCAAAGAATAGGGGAGGGGGTACATCTCAAGTAGAATACTATAAAGTGATTGAGAGTTAGATGTATTTATCAAGTTGTACAAGACCTGATATAGCATGTATAGTAAACAAGCTCAGCAGATATACGAGTAATCCAGGGGTTGATCACTGGAAAGCAATAGTAAGAATACTCAGGTATTTACGTTTTACTCGTAATTATGGGTTGCACTATCATAGATATCCAGCCGTAATCAAACGATACAGTGATGCAAACTGGATATCTGATATAAAAGACTCAAAGTCTACCAGTGGTTATGTGTTTACACTAGTAGGTGCAACTATATCATGGAAATCCTCCAAACAGACTGTGATAGCTAGATCTATAATGGAATCAGAATTCATTGTATTAGATAAGTGTGCTGAAGAAGCAGAATGGCTGCGAAATTTTCTAGAGGATATTCCAAGTTGGCCTAAGCCAGTGCCAGCAATTTGCATTCATTGCGATAGTCAATTTGCAATTGGAAGGGCACATAACAATATATATAATGGTAAGTCTAGACATATTAGTCGTACACAATACCGTTAGACAATTACTCTCTACTGGAGTTATTTCGATTGACTATGTAAAGTCAATGGATAACATTGCGGATCCGCTAACCAAAGGGTTAAACAAAGAGTTAGTTGTGAAATCATCGAGGGGAATGAGACTGAAGCCCATTAGATAAATATTTATTACGAAGGAAAACCCAACATTATTGACTGGAGATCCCAAGATCTAGGTTCAATGGGACAACCTACTCGTAAAAGAAATAATCGGTTCACTGTGGGGGTTACCATTTAGTCCATTCCTATGGTGAAATGAAACAGTGATGCTCGAATGGATAGAGATTAAGCAAAGGCTTTTAATGATTCTTATGCTTCGGGAATCCGAACAGAGTATTACGAGATACTATTAAATAAGAAATCACCTATGTGAAAGAGAAGTAGGGTGGCTTCAAAGGGAATTGCACGAGGCTCAATTCTTAGAAACTTTTGCAGAACCAGGTAGATGTTCATGGCTAAAATGAACATAATAATGAGAACTCTGATGTGTTAGGTAAAATATCTATGTGATATATGTTTTTCATTCACATGAACGGCAACACAGTTCAATGACATCGTGCACACTATCAGCCAGTAAAGGAGATGTATTTTCATAAGGGAATGTTCAAAGGCTGAGGCCTACCTATCATATGCAGGTGTTGAACCGTTGAACTCTTCAAGGTCAAAATATAATGTTTTTATAAAATAATTTTATTTGACGTTTTTTCGCCAATTTCATTCATGTGGGGGATTGTTGGAAAATGCTCACAAGTAAGCATTTTGTGGTATAATTTTACGCATGGTCCATTTCGTGTTAGTGGTTGTTTTGAGTGATTCAGATACTCCTCCGTGAGTAGTTCGGAATGATATATTCATATGCTTAAAATGATGCTTGGGTGAATGAGAAATTGTTGCTCAAAATTCACCAATTGGTGTTGGAAAATAAAGAGAAATAAGCTTGTCCCACATGTGAAAGCAACTAAAGGAAAATTGTGTTTATATATGATTACTCATATGTAGATGGCTAAGTGTTATAAGGATAGAGGCTATCTCTACGTACGCGAGCAGGGGGGTGCAAATCAAAATCCGAACAGGTCTGACTCGTGTGCACCCGCGCGTCCTGCGTACAAGAATGTTGGACCAAATTGTGTTGGCCCGGTCCAGCTAATTTTTACAAGTCTCTTTATTTTTTCTAAGCTTTTAAAGTTCCATAACAGTTAAATTAATTCTATTAATTAATTGGGTTGTTACACCATTTGAAAAAGCCTATCACTAACTCAACCAGGGTTTGAAGCTCGTTGTGCGTCATCAGGGTCTGCTCATCAAAGTCAGAGTCTAATTAAGACTGGTGTTGGGTCTCCTAATTACCTTTATAAAGAGATTGTTTCCACATCAACAAGCCTCAGAAGTCTGTTGTATTGGGTCTGACTGTGCTTTCTGGTCAGGGTCTGAATTATTTTATCGTCAGGGGCTGTAGTCAGATCATCAGGGTCTTAAGCTCGTCGTCTGAAGCGCGTCACTAGGGTCTGAAGCTCGTCATCAGGGTCTGAAGTTCGTAGTCAGGGACTGAAGCTCATCAGGGTCTGAAGCTCATAAGGGTCTGCTCATCAAAGTCAGAGTCTGATTAAGGCTGGTTCTGGGTCTCATAATTACCTTTATAATTTGTATTGTGTTTACTATTTGTTTAGAGTCATTTGTAAGAACACGGTAACCAAATATCTCTAATAGTAATTTTATTTGTGGTTAAGTTATGTTGAGTGTGATTCTAAAACACTCGTCCAATGGTATATATGATACAATTATATAGTTGCTGGATATAGTAGTAATAAGGTAGGTGTCATGTGCAAAAGGGAGTGGCACGTGTAAGATAGATATGAAGCCTTATGTACGTTACTCTTGATTCTGTAAACAATTGTAACAAACTCTTGATTCATCTCTTCTAATAAAAATAAAAAGAGAGCGTGAAGCTCTTAGTAACACATTCTTGTTTTCTGCATTCTCTTTGTGCTAGGTGTGTGTGTGTCTTCCATTGGAGACTTTTGTTTTGTGAATAATCTTGTGTGGGTGTATTCCAAGAGAAGGTCGGTGACTGGTTTTTTGGAAGTTTCTTTATTGGTTCAATCTTGGGGTAGCAATAGTTGCAATAGATGATTCTTGTATTCAATATTGTTGTAATAAACTGGTATCAGAGCTCAGGATCTAAAGGAAGATGACTCAACAGAAACTGGAAGTTGTAAGATTTGATGGAGAGAATGACTTCAATCTTTGGAGACTCAAGATGAGAGCAATCTTGGTACACCAAGGTCTTGAGGCTGCCATTGAAGACGATCCTAAAGAGGCTGTGGCAGGGACCAGTGATGCTAGTAAGCTTAAGGACATCCTAAGACAGACACATAGTGCTGTAATCTTGAGTCTTGGTGACAGTGTCCTTAGGGAAGTATCTAATGAGAAAATCGCATATAGCATGTGGAAGAAACTAGAGGATCTGTACATGAAGAAGTCACTAGCAAACAAATTGCAAATCAAGAAAATGTTATATACCTTAGCCATGCAAGAAGGAGGATCAATTGGAGACCATCTTGAGGAGTTCAATAAGATTATAATAGATCTTGAGAACATTGATGTGAAAATCAGTGATGAGGACCAAGCTATCATCTTACTCAGTTATCTGCCAAGCTCATAAGAACACTTTGTGGATACTCTGCTGTATGGGAGGGAGACATTATCCATGAAGGATGTTAAATCATCCTTGAAGTCTAAAGACCTAAAGAAGAGGAGTGAGGAATCAAGCAAAGAACAAGGAGAAGGTCTGACTGCTAGGGGAAGACCTGAAAGAAGAGAGAACAAACACAAGAAAGGGATATCAAAGTCAAAGAATAAAGTTTTGAAGTGTTTCAACTGTCACAAGGAATGACACTTCAAAAGGGAATGCCCTGATCTCAAGAAAGGAAAAACAAAGCCCAGACATGAGGCTGACAGAGATGAGGATTGTGCTGTTGCAGATGGAGACTCATTTGGTGGTTATGAATCCGTTGATCTATTAATTGCTACCAACAACAAAACAGAAGGTCATTAGATTTTAGATTATGGATGCTCTTTTCATATGTGCCCACATAGAGAATTATTTAGCTCCTATAAGATCATAGATGGATGAAAGGTGTTGATGGGAAATAACCAAGCTTGTAAAGTGATTGGTATTGGATCAATCAAAGTAAAGATGCATGATGATGTAGTTAGAGAACTAGACAATGTGAGACATGTTCCTAATCTGAATAGAAAGTTGGTATCTCTGGGCATGATTGATGAATCAGGGTTTACCATCATGATTTAAATATGGAGTCATGAAAATAACTAGAGGTTCAATTGTGGTGGTGAAATGAGGCAGGAAAAATGGCTTATATGTCTTGCAATGGGAAACCGTTGTTGGGGATGTGAGTGTGACAATGTCTTCAGTTTTGGATAAAACAAAACTATGGCATCTGAGGATGGCTCATATCAGTGAAAGGGGTCTGAGGGAACTCTGCGAACAGGGCTTAATCAAAGAAAATAAACTTGAGCCGTTAGAATTTTATGAAAACTGTGTACTTGGGAAGTTAACAAGAGTGAAATTTGGTGTAGGACAACATAAAACCAATGGAACCTTGGATTATATCCATTCAGACTTATGGTGGCCTGCTCAAACCCTATCTCTGAGTGGAGGAAGATACGTCATTTATGTGATAGATGATTACTCTAAAAAGCTTTGGGTGGCAATCTTGAAGAGTAAAGATCAAGCCTTTGAGGCATTTACTGCTTGGAAGATCTTGATAGAGAATCAAACATAGAAGAAGATCAAAAGGATCAAAACTGATAATGGTTTGGAGTATTGTAATGCTGAGTTTGACAAGATGTGTAGAGAAAGTGGAATTGCTAGGCATAAAACCGTTAGGCTGACACCTCATCAGAATAACCTTGCTGAAATGATGAACGTGACTATGTTGGAAAAGGTCAGGTGTATGTTGAATCACTCAGGACTTCGTATGAAGTTCTGGGCAGAAGCATTATCCACTGTATACTATATCATTAACAGGAGTCCATCAACTGCAATACAGGCTAAGACACCATAAGAGATGTGGTCTGGGAAAAACAGTTGATTATTCAAACTTAAGGGTATTTGGATGTCAAGCTTATGTACATGTTAAGTAAGGGAAATTGGAACCAAGAGCTCTGAAAGGTATTTTCTTGGGGTATTCAGAGGGAGTGAAAGGCTATAAAGTCTGGTTGCCAGATGTGAAACCTATCAAGATAATCATCAGTAAGTATGTTGTGTTAATGAAGCACAAATATTTCATAAACACATTAAGCCTATTGTAGCACATGATCAAGAAACCAACAATCCAAATACTGTAAGGTTTGAGGTGGAGCTCAAGGGAAACCAGCAAAAGGAACAAGCTGAAGAACCAGAAGAAGAATCTGATCCTCACCTATCTGAAATAGATAGTGAAGAAAACTATCAGCTAGTAAGGGATAGGAAGCGAAAGGCTGTGAGACCACCAGCAAGATTTGGCTATGCAGATCTAATAACATATGCCATATCTACAGCACAAGATCTTGGTGATGATCCCAGGAGCTATAAGAAAGCAATACACAGTAGGAACAATGAACAGTGGATAAGAGTTATGGAAGAAGAGCTCAAGTCACTAGAAGAGAACAACACCTGGAAGCTTGTTCCAACGTCAAAAGACAGGAAGGTAATTGGCTGTAAATGGATATACGAGCTAAATGAGGGAATTGTTGAGACAGAACCTTGGAAGTTCAAGGCAAGGTTAGTAGCTAAGGGGTTTATACAACAAGATGAGGTGGATTACCAGGAGGTTTTCTCCCCTGTGGTGAAGCACACTTTTATTAGAGTGCTCATAGCACTAACAGCTTCATTTGATTTAGAGTTGGAACAAATGGATGTGAAGAACTCTTTATTTGATTTACATGGGGAATTGGAAAAAAAGAACTCTTTATGGAGCAACCTGAGGGATATGTAGACAATAACTTGAGAGATGAAGTTTGTCTGCTGTGAAGTCACTGTATGGGTTAAAATAGTCTCCCAGACGGTGGTACAAAAGATTTGATGAATTCATGATAAGGATTCACTACAACAGAAGCAAGTTTGACTCATGTGTCTACTACATGAAGCTCAATAGTGGGCTTTGGATCTACATACTCCTCTATGTGGATGATATGCTCATAGCATGCAAAGATAGCAGGAAGTCAGAAGGTTAAAATCACTTCTAAGCTCTGAATTTGAAATGAATGACTTGAGGAGTGCCAAGAAGATTCTAGGTATGGAACTACTCAGGGACAGAAGCAAAAGGAACAATTTGTTTAACTGAAGAATATTATGTCAATAAGATTCTGGACATATTTGAATTGGTGAAATCAAAGCCTGTCACAACCCTAATGGCTACTCACTTCAAACTGTCGGTTGCTCAGTGTCCATAAAAGAAGGAAGATGTTGCTTACATGAAACAAGTACTATATGCAAATGCAGTGGGTAGTGCGATGTATGCAATGGCCTGTTCTAGGCCTGACATAGCCTATGGAATGAGTTTGGTGAGCAGGTTTATGGCTAATCCATGAAGAAAGAATTGGGTGTTGGAGATTTTAGGGGGAATATCAGTAACGCAGCGGAAGCGGTGGAAAATCAAATTTTCCGATTTCAAAACTTTTTCTCGGATTAATTAAATAAACATATTTATTTAATTATCCAATAATCAAATCATGAAATAAAATTCAATAAATCATATTTAAGTGAATTTACCGAATTGCCCTTACACTTGGTATTTTGTCCATTTTAGTCCGAAATTGATCTAATCAATTTTGAATGATTCTTAGTATGTTCAAAACATCAAAACACCAAGGCAACACAAAATCCCAATTTTAAGTCATTTGGCCGAATGCTCCTAAGGGGGGGGGGGGATTTGTGCATTTTGTAATTTCATGCTTCAAAACACATCATTATGTAATCCAATAAACATGAAACTTTGTATGCATCATATATACATCCTTATACACAACATAAATGAAAAGCCCCAAATTTGGAAGTGGTCATGAACCTTAATTTTTCAATTTCTTCAAATTGGACAAATTAGACCAAATTGATTAAATCCAATACTTCAATCATGTTTCTTCCATCCAATCAAAGTCTCAACACAATGAAATAACTCAAGATCAAATCTAGGTCATCTAAGAGTGGGTTAACAACTCTAGATTAGCAACAAGGTTTCTAAAACCATAAAAGAACACTTATTACTACAATAGCCATAAGCTTCCTTCATCATACATGCTCTACACTTTCACCAAAACTTCCATCATCAAAAACACAAAGAATAAAGAAAGAAATAACCTAAGAACATCATATGTTAAAGCCTAGATCCTAAGGAACATTTTCCTTTCTAATAGCAAGTTGGAAAAACTTACTAAAATCCAAGCTTTCTTTGGTTTCTTCTTTCTTTCTCACAAGCTTTCTTTGGTTTCCATTAATGGAGTTTTCTTTTAAAGTGTATTAGGTTGGATTCCAAATGAAATGAAAAACAATATATACTTGCATCACAAAGGCCTTGGCCGAATTTGGCAAAGGCATATACAAGAAATATTAATTTCAATTTCATTTGAATTTCATTAAATCAACTTGATAAAATATCTAAAACACATTTAAAGATATTTCTAATAAGTCAACAAAGGCAACTAAGCCTTTAATGATAAATATCTAAATCTTAAGATATTTATATTTTAATTAATTTAATCATTTAACAATTAAATAAATAATTAATTAATTAAATACAAATATATTAAATATATGTATTATATTTTGCATTAAATATTAAATACATATATACATTTATGATATTAGTCAAATATCTCAGTTTGACTATTAATTAATGTGTATTTAAATTAATCAAGTATTAAATGTAAATACACAATAATTAAGGAAAGGACTATCGGGTCCCTAAGCATGTATTTTGCGTTTAACCTTTAAACGACTTTATAAATAATCAATATTATTTATATGTGTTGCTCTAGTGCTCTACGAGTATATTTCATTATTGAGACTCTCTAGATTCAGGCATATCCGTCACGAAAACCAATTTCGTGTCCATAATTTATCCACCCGTAAATTATGACGACCACGGATAAACTAGCTGAATCATACATGTCGAGGTCATTGCATACGTATAATCTCTCCGTCACAGGTATCCGGATAATCCCAAAGATATAGATGTAAACGTCAAATCTCTATAGGTATTATCCTGTCGACGTATTTATTAGCAATCTCTAAATAACATTCGGAACTTACTTCCGAAGTTTACTATGGCCACAGATTTAACAGACTGCTAATTATATATGGACTACATATGCTCTGTACACAGAACTGACGGATCCTATCTTGACACACACAGGATATCCTGAGGATCGGTCCACACCCAACGAACAGGCGGAGGTCTGATCTAAATAGATCGGTGACGTGACTGCCATTTAAGTGTGGAGGATGTCTCATACATCCACAGTGGCGTCTCAAGTCGAATGAACACTATGCTACTCAACCAGAGAAGATTCTTATTGACGTTGGTGTACCATCTATTAAGAATCTTCGGTGAGCCGTTCAGTGTTTATCTATTATAAACACCTACACGTCTATACGAGTCTCTCTATACTCATAGTTCATTGGGGTAAACCATCGGACCAAGTCTCGATATACGACATGTATTGGTCTTAACGGATTTGACTAACCGACCCGTGTTAGTGAATCTTGACCAGGAACTTTGTTTGATAATATACATTTGGCAGTTAACACTTCCCAATGTCAATTACAAACTAACTTTGTAACTGTGTACTGCATTATATATTATCGGGCCTTTGTCTAATATATACATATCACTAAACCATATTTAGTTTCAATCTAATGGTAATTAGATCGAATACGTATATAAAAACAAGAGGTGCAACCACAAATAAGTAATATTATGGAATAAGGGGATGTTCGTATTCATGAATCAGACATAAATACGGTGCGGATTGGCGCTCTGAGCACCAACCCCAACATTGGGAAGCTATGAAATGGCTTTTGAGATATTTTAAAGGAACCTCAACATATGGACTGATGTACAGAAATGCAAAAGATATTGAGGAACCTTTAAAAGGATTTGTTGATATTGACTATGCTGGAGACATAAATAAAAGAAGGTCTTTGACAGGTTATGTGTTCACCTTGTTCAATGAAGTAGTGAGTTGGAAAGCTTCATTACAGCATGTAGTTGCCTTGTCAACAATTGAGGCAGCAGTACATGGCTATAGCAGAAGTTGTGAAGGAAGCCCTATGACTAAGGGTTTGATCAATGAGTTAGGAATTGATCAGAGAAGAGTCTGTGTTTGGTGTGTGACAGCCAAAGTGCATTGGATCTTGCTAAGGATCCTAAGCATCATGAGAGATCCAAACACATTGACATAAGGCTACATTTTATTAGAGATGAAATCAGCAAAGGCATAGTTAAAATGCAAAAGATTGCCATAAGAATGAATATTTCGAGGATTAATTAGAAATTAATATCATATAAAGGGTTAAATTAATATTTCGCACAATTAAAATAAAAAATTCAAAACTTTTTTTTTTTTGGAATCGTTGGAAACCCCGCAACTAAACTACCATTTCTGGACTTGAGCGGAGCACATAATACCCCTGGCTCTCCCAAGATCTTACAAGAAATACACTTCCTGGATTCGAACACAGGACATCAATGTGAGATCTTAAATCCTACCCCATCAAGTCATACTCATTGGGGACAAAAAAAATCAAAACGCATCTCATAAGATTGTCAAAAAATCAATAAAAATAATTCATTTGTAATGAAAAAGCTAAAAAATAAAAAAAAATTGAGATAAATGACTAAAATCTATAAAAAAAAATCAGGAAAAAGAAGAAGAAGAAGAACAATCTTTCCATGAGCGGTTTCAAAAATCAAGAAATCGATAACTAATCAGATTAAATTCAATAACTTTCGACTAAATCAGATTGCTCCAATAGCGATCGACAAGAAAATCATCGATTCTACGTAAACTATTTAGATTATGACAACCATCATAATATATGATAGCATCTCAAATATATCGAAAAATAGATATCATATCCTAAATGTATGAAGTGAGATATAAATTTTCTCTCCAAAAAATATCCTAAATCAATTCAGGTGATCACATTTACATATAGAGGGGAAAAAACAAAAAAACAAAACCACCACTATAATAATAATATTTCAAAAAACAACCAACGGTCGGTACTTCCACAACACGGCACCGTTTTTAAAAAACGTTCGCGCTCATCATCTCCTTTCTTTTCTCCAATAAATTCTCCCCGCCATTTCTTCATCTGAAAAAACTCAAAACTCATTCTCCTTTTCAATTCGACCCTACACTGACATACATAACGCCTTGTCATTTTTTCTCATAATCGCTGTTAATTAATTTTAATTAATTAAAAAATTATAATGAACGGTGAGTCGATTCATCATCCCGTTCGCGTTCTCTTAACGGCGTCGGTAATTTTGTATTTTGGTTTTGCTTCTCGCGTCCGGTGGATTCACAAGATTTTCAAAAGCCATACCAAGGTGTCGTACAACAAGCAACTCGAATATCGCCGCCGCAATGAAGGAAAAGATCAAACAACACTTAGGTTTCTGCATAACTGACACGTCGGTTGCTTTTTTTTGGCCCCTTACTTTCTTATAATTTTTTTTTTTTAATGATTACTAGGTTTTGAAGTTTGGTTAGGGATTCAAAATTTGCAAATTTTGCAGGGAAGCTGATTGGAACCACGCGTTTAATTTTTCACAAAACACGGATTTCTTGTACAAATGCGCCAGGGAAACGAGAGGTATAATCATGAACTTTGATGATTCCGTTGAGAACTTGAGATTTTGGCGTTGTTGTTAGCAAGCATATGCTTGTTTGTTCATGCATTGTGGTCGAAATGTCAACTTGATGAATAGTTCAAACTATATTGTTTGTTAGGAAAAGGGATAATGAAATTTTTTTTTTTTTTTTTTGGTATTTTAAGTTTTGTATTTTTTACAATTAAGTCCTAAAATAAATTTAACTCAAACGAAAGCCGCTGATGTGGCTTAAGAGACTAGGACTAACAGGACGATACTTAGTCACTTGTAGGACTAAATTATATAAAAAAAATATTTTGAAACTTGATAGTAAAAAATGTAAAACTTATTGAAAAAATAATAATAGTCGCACCTATAGTTTTGGGTTAATGAACTAGAACTAATGAAATGATATTAAGTCACTTATATGACTTGCTCACTTATAAGACTAAATTATAATAAAAAGTTCTTTTATAACTTAATTGTAAAAAATACAAAATTTATAGGAATAAAAAAAATGTTATCCCTTAGGAAAATGAATCTAGGTTGAGCATCATGCTTGTTATATAGAAATTTGTTAGGTTAAATTCCATATTTTTGTGAATTTTAGGGGTAATTCATTATGAACTTTCAAAATAGAGTACAATAACGTCAAAAGATACATGTAGCTGACCCCACATATTGGGAATGCTTTGTTTGGTTTGGTTTTAGAAATTAGAATAGAGGCTCTAATATTTTAGTCAAGAATCATAAGAGGCAAATGAAAATTTTCAGTTATCTTTCTTAATTGGGTTGATATGTCTGACTTGGAGTTAGTAGGTGGTAAGATTGATCAGTGAATTATTAGGCAAAACAGTTTATATGCCTGCAAGAATTTTTCAAAAAATAATTAACTAAAATTACAAGAAGGAAAGGCACAATAGCAATAGTTCTAAAATTTTAAAAATAAATTTACTAGATTGGTGAAAGAGCACTGTAGTTACCATCTATATTATTGGATGCATCGTCTGTAGTAAGCTTAAAGAGGATAAACTTTTTTCCAGAACAGATACATTTTTGCAAACTAGGGTAATTTTCTTTAGAGGGTGAGTGTAAATTGTATCACTTATGCAAGTATTATGATGCTCCGGTGGATCAATAGGAGATATGACACAACGCCTGTGCACGGAAGCAGAAATAGAGTTCTACATGAGTACTTTCATAGAAGCTGCAGCCAAAACCCACGGCTCAAAAATGAAAATTCAATATCTGAAACCTAACAAGAACTGCAATTTGACTTCATGGGTTCCTGGTTGCGAGCCAGGATGGGCTTGTAGTGTTGATGGCGCAAAAGTTGACATGAAAGGTTCGAAAGAAATTCCTGCTAGAACTGCAAATTGTGCAACTTGTTGTGAGGGTTTCTTCTGCCCCAGTGGTTTAACTTGCATGATACGTAAGTATTTCAAATATTATCAGATGATGGTGTTATTATTATATATAGATTGTCATAGAATTCTTGTTGGATCCCTTGGCCAGTTACCGAATATGGACTATTGTTCATAAATTTTCCTTCGAATTTCCTTTAGTTTGTTCGACAACAAATATTACTTTCTCAATATTTGCACTTTCGCACTTATCATGCATATATATTCACATTTTAGTTACAAATTAGAAAGTGTGTTTATCATATAGCAGTTATGTGAATTTCTAGAAATCTCATTGGGTGAAATGCCGTTCTTTTAGCACAGCCAGCTGTAGGTTTTAATAATATTTTATCATCATATACCGGAGTTCTGTATGGAGTTTGCTTGCTGCAGATTTTGAATTATGTTTTGCATTTAGTAGAATGCGGAATTTTTATCAATACTTTCTTGTTGTATATGAAAATTTCTAACGTCAATTCTCTCTTTATCACTAAAGCTTGTCCATTGGGTTCTTACTGCCCGCTTGCAAAACTCAACCACACTACTGGTTTATGTGACCCGTAAGTCTGTTCATGCTTTAATTTGTTTTTATCTTATGCTTATCCTGAATTACCATGTGTTAATATGTATTAGCAGTAACAATTTGCAGATATTCTTACCAAATACCTCCTGGGAAAAGAAATCATACCTGTGGAGGAGCAGATGCTTGGGCTGATATCCAGAGTAGCGGTGAGGTATTCTGTTCAGCAGGATCATACTGTCCGTCTACTATCCAAAAAATTCCTTGCAGTAGTGGGTATAGAGAATTATCCCAGACCTTTTAGCATTTATCCTTAGAATCACAAGTTGCAATTTTATTTCTTTGTTGCTGCATGGCTCTGAATTTTTCTGTCAATATTTGGTGCAGTTATTTTTCCCCCCTTTTTCTTAAAAAGTTCATAGCAGTCACTTGTTGCTCATTGTGTTACTAATGCTCTTTACTTTCTGTAATTTATTTCAGACATTACTGCAGATTAGGTTCAACTTCTCAAAAGGGTAAGCTTTTCATTTACTGATTGTAGGTTACAAATTGAGAATCCTATCTAGTCTCGCTGCTTGACAAGTTTTGGCATAATATAAATGCTGTGGAACTAATTCCCAAAAATAGAGACCACTCCATGGGTCGGAGACTCGGAGACCTTGGAAGGCATGGATACTGGTGCCTTGAATATTGTTAAACATGCATATGTTAGGATGTCCAAGAAGGCATTAGTAATATATTATGATTTTTTGTCATAAAAACTAAGATTTGTGAAGGAAAATGAGTTCATATCGATGACTTACTAAACGTTCCTACTAAAAAGTTAGAATTAATTGCAACATTTGGGAAAAACCTTTCCGAAACTCCTGGAGTGCAATTTTTTCTAAGTTGAGTGAGGGCATAAATTGGAAACTGTATTGCATATATATGTTTGTGTGTGGGGGGATGCAATATTCTAAAAAACAGAGATAGTTGGAGCTTTTAGAACAATTAGCATGTTTTTTGGACTGGTGGTTTGAGAGCTTTAAAACATAGTGTTGAAATTAACCTACAAGCACTCAAATAACAATCTCTATATACCCAAGAGGGGAGGTGAATTGGGTAATGACCAAATAATGCGGAATTATAAATCTTTTCGATTTTACGCTACTAAGCTAGTAGTTTTACCAATTTAACTTAATGATCAATTTTAACAATCACAGTATATTATCAAAATGCAAGTTACTATATAATATGCAAAGACAAAATATAAATAAAAAGAGTTTAGGGATAGAGAAAATGACACCGGATTTATAGTGGTTCGTCCAACTCTTTGCCTATGTCTACTCCCCCAAGCCACGTTTGAAACTTTTCACTATGTAAAAGTGATTCCACACTTTACACTGAGTTTTCCGTGGCGCACTCATAAACCAAGAGTTTTTTGTGGTTCACCCCAAACCTTTTACAACACCAAGAGTTTTGTCACTTAGGTTCACTCTTTAACCTTTACACAAATTACCATTTTGAGTAAACCCACTCAACAAGGGATTTCTCAATCACAAGTGTTTAATAAAGAAAGTTTACAAAACACCTTGGGCACTCACAAAAGATAAAAAGATTTAAGTATGAGTTTCTAACCCAAGTAAACCAAGCTCATTAAGATGATATGAAAGTGTAGTGTGTGAGCTTTGATTATGATGAGAGTGTATGATGATGAAGGTTTAAGTTAACTCTATGTTTTTGCCTTGAAAGAAAATGTAGGAAGGTGCAAGAAGATGGCAAAAATGAAATTGGGGCTCAATATTTAGTGAAGGTGAAAACTGCCCCAGCTCCATGTCCTGAGACCAGTATGCCAGTCTACAGGGACCGGTATGCCGGTCCTGCAATTCAAACGGCTATATGAACGTTGAAGATTAAAGAGCATCAACCGGATTACTGACCGGTATGGTGACCGGTATGCCGATTAGCTAATCGGTATGGGGACCGTTATGATCCGTCCCGGTTCCAGTAGCTATGCAAACTCCAGATAGATCAGTATGGGACACCGGTATGGAGTAGCCCGGTTCCAGAGAGCATGAAAATTTGCCCAAGGCAGAGCAAGGACACCGGTATGCGGTATCATGGACCGATATGTCGGTCACAGTACAGAAAACACAGGATTTGAAGATTAAAACCATTTTGCACTTGACCCTAGTACATCTATATGAATGTGTATGAGTCATATGAGCTTAGAGTACTTGAATTATTGACTCACTTATATTGAGAGCCCTAAGTTATAAGACTACATTAGATATTTTTCATTAGGCGCTTGAGTCTTCACATCCATTTGCTTTGACATCTTTTTGTAATGCTCGCGAATAGGCGTTGAAGTCTCTTGCATTGCATCATCAAAATCCATCATTGAAAATATTTCGCTAACAAGTGTGCCTTGCAATTTTTAGTCATATAACCTTTTATAGTGGAGCAAAAGGTAGTAATGAGGTGGGTATTTGGAAACTTGAAAGTTATATGATGGTATTTTATATAAGCAAGTCATGTTTTCTATTCAGTGCACCTCAATGGTGTTTTACGGGCATGGTGTGGTTGGCAGGACAAAACAAAGTGGTAGAATTCTTATTCTTTATTATGATAAAGAAAGTAATCCTCTCATTTATGTCCCCCCTTTTGGAACAATAATCTGTTCAGTCAGCAATCTAAGTATACTGATAGTTTCCTGGTGTTCCTTTTTATGTGAGAATCTGGGTAGGCTTGACTTTAGCAAAAATTTGAATTCGACAAATATGGGCATGATGAAATCTGCTGGCTATAAAAAGCAAAAACCTAACCACAGACAATTTCTAAGTTGCATTCATGTCACGTCTCATGTACTCCTCCAGGATGTTAGAATGCAATATTTCTGATATCTCTATCTGTTAGGGTATAAGTTTAATTTACTTTCTTTATATTAGAATATAACCTTTTTTACAATTTGACTGAACTTGCAGAGTGTTTATGGTTGGCAACTTGTGAGTCCAGATCAGAAAATCAGAATATCAGAGCATATGGCATCCTGTTGTTTGTGAGTTACTACCTTACCATTTGAGCACTGAAATTATGATAATGTACATTATCTTCAGGGAGTCAGGGACTTGAAATCTTTGAAATAAAATATCCTGTCTTATTGAATTGTATTCATTCATGATTCAGATTGTTCAGATTATCTTGCAGACAAATACATCATGTCTATTTCTAATTCCAATTGTTGATGTAGGTTGGACTATCTGTCCTGATTATTGTCATATATAGTTGCTCTGACCAAGTGCTCGCAACTCGAGAGAAAAGAATAGCAAAATCCAGGGAAAAAGCAGTTCAAAGTGTAAGGGAAACTGCAGTAGCTCATGAAAAATGGAAATCTGCTAAAAATCTTGCTAGGAGGGGTGCAATTGGTCTACAATCACAGATATCACGTACATTTTCTCGAAGAAAATCTTCAAGGCAACCTGAAAATCTCAGAAGTTTGAGTCAAGCTAAACCTGGAACAGATGGCTTACCACCTTTGCCCGTGGGTGGTCCATCTCAGCCACTGTCGAAAGGAAATAAAGAGGAAAAAAGTCTCACAAAGATGATTCAGGAAATTGAAAATAATCCTGAGAGTCCTGAGGGATTCAATGTGGAGATTGGAGATAAAAATATCAAGAGGCAAGCACCTAAGGGTAAGCAGTTGTATACTGAAAGCCAAATATACAGGTATGCATATGGTCAAATTGAGAAAGAAAAAGCTATGCAGGACGAGACCAAAAACATGACCTTTTCAGGGATAATCTCCATGAGTGATGACATTGAAATCAAGAAAAGGCCTACCATTGAGGTTGCATTTAAAGATTTAACAATTACGTTGAAAGGGAAAAACAAACATCTAATGAGGTCTGTGACTGGGAAATTATCCCCTGGCAGAGTTTCAGCTGTGATGGGGCCATCTGGGGCAGGGAAAACGACATTTCTCTCTGCTTTGAAAGGAAGAGTGCCTGGGTGCATAATGAACGGTACTATTCTTGTAAATGGAAAGGCTGTGTCAATTCAATCATACAAAAGAATTATTGGTTTTGTGCCGCAAGATGATATTGTTCATGGAAACTTAACTGTGGAGGAAAATCTCCGTTTCAGTGCACAATGCAGGTACATGGGATTTTAATTTGATCATTTCAACCACTGTATTTTGAGAGCATGCATCTCTTTTTATGTGGCTTATGCGCATGTCACATTATTCTTGTGATAATTCACAACCAATCATGTTTTTGTGATGCATGGACACTATTGGTTGTTGGTTTGATCATTTGCTCACTTTATATTTGCCAAAGTCACAACTGTGATTGTAACTTGCAAGCTAATTTTCTTGCATCTGCCAATGGAACCAATTTGTTGTATTTTGTCAAAACATTGTCTTGCTTGTGCAACCAATCTTAAAATTCACAAATTTTTGAAGAGTGGAAAGCTCGTTGTTTTTAGGGACTTGTAAACCCCATTATCTGAATTTGATTTTTTTCTTAAATCAGTAAGATATTGAATCATTTATTTGTTTTTGTCTATAGGGATTCCAAATCTATCAGTATAGTTGCAGAGTATTGACATGAGTAAACATGAGAAATTTTGGAATTTTTAAAACTTTGTTTTAGTATATGATTTAGTTTTATGTCAAAGACTATATGTTGTTTGATAACTTACTAAAATTTCATCCATGCCTAGTAGGCTAGTACCATAATTGATTCATTCAGCCTTTTCATTTAAAGTTTGATAATGATGTTGCAAAGTTTCAGTCGCTTTGAAGTACTTTAATAATGCAGAAAACGATGTATCAGATGTTTGTATGTATCAGACTGTGAAGACTCGTTTACATGTTACCTTCATAAGTTGCTTATTTGAGACCACCTTTTGGTTACTCAAAGGGGACATAATTATTCTATGCCGTAGAGACTTTCTATTTCTTGTTCCACTTGTTTTCTGCGCATAATCCATCCCCTCCACCAGTACACTAATACAGGCAACAATAATACCACTTTCCTTTTAATTTACTAGATTTCTTGTTACTGTAGGCTTGCTGCTGACCTGCCAAAACCAGAAAAAGTGCTTGTTGTGGAAAGAGTCATTGAGTCCTTGGGACTGCAGTATATCAGGGATTCTCTGGTTGGGACAGTGGAGAAGCGAGGGATCTCTGGAGGTCAAAGAAAAAGAGTAAATGTTGGGCTGGAAATGGTCATGGAACCATCACTTCTGATATTAGATGAACCAACTTCTGGTCTGGATAGCTCATCTTCTCAGTTACTACTTAGAGCTCTTCGGCGTGAAGCTCTTGAAGGAGTAAACATTTGCATGGTTGTTCACCAACCAAGGTAAATTTAGTATTTTACACTTGATATTTAAAAGAAGGCATATTTTATGGAATTAATTTTCTTCACGTTTTCCTCTCTACATTTTTTATTTATCCATTTTCCCTTCCATATAGCTGTATGACATGAACTATTTTTCTATCACTCTTTATATATTAAAAAAATTGAAAAAATAAAATTGAAAAAAAGAGAGAGAGAAAGCATTGCTCACATTATTCAGTTTTTTTAACCTACACCCACGAATTCCCGTGTGAACTCGAATCACAACCTCATCCCACCGGACTACTAGCCCTAGACTCCTAGTGGGTAAAGCTCATGTTTCTAAGTTGCTTACACAGAGGGGGTGTAATACTCGATAAGTATTATATGAGTTCGAGTTGAATCGAACTTTACATGTGTTGTTCGAACATGACTCGTTAAAAAAATATTAGGCTCGAGCTCGAGCTCGAATTTGATTACTAAACGATTCAATTTAACTCGGCTCGACTCGATTAATTTAAAAAATTCCATTTTTATTTTTTAGTTACTTAATCAAATTTTAAATAATTGCCCTATAAATCCAAAAATGTGTGTGTGTGTATGGTGCCTTTATGTTTTGTATATCCAACTATGTAATTTTTTATGCTACAGCTACGCCTTGTTCCGAATGTTTGATGATTTGATACTTCTAGCTAAAGGAGGTCTTACAGTATATCACGGACCTGTAAAAAAAGTTGAAGAATACTTTGGAAGCCTTGGAATTACAGTTCCTGACCGTATCAATCCTCCAGATTATTTCATTGACATTTTAGAAGGCATAGTAAAACCAAGCACAAGTTCAGGGGTCGATTATAAGGAACTTCCTTTGAGATGGATGCTTCATAATGGATACTCGGTTCCCATGGATATGCTACAGAGTGTTGAAGGAATGTCAACATCTGTGACTGAGAATTTGTCACAAGAAACTAATGACAGTTCACCTGAAGTCCAATCTTTTGCAGGAGAGTTTTGGCAGGATGTAAAATGTAGTGCTGCCCATAGGAAGGACAGGATACAACGTAATTTCTTAAATTTAGGGGACTTATCTGAAAGGAGAACCCCTGGAGTCTTTGTACAATATAGATACTTCCTTGGCAGGTACATGCTGCATCTTGTTTTTTTGTTAGCCATGTGCCAACATTTTATTCTCATTGATGTAAATCCTATTCTCTATCATGACTCTAACCAAACCTGTTCTGTTATCTGGCTTCTTTGCAGGGTTAGTAAGCAGCGACTACGAGAAACTAATATTCAAGTTGTAGATTATCTCATTTTATCACTTGCTGGAATCTGCATAGGAACACTTGCTAAAGTGAGCGATGAAACTTTTGGCACAACGGGTTATACTTACACAGTCATTGCAGTTTGTAAGTTTCAAAATTTCTAATTTCTTGGCTGTCCAATAGTCCCTGACAACTTTCTCCAATATGTGGACTTATTGCATTCAAATTCGGATTACTCCTAGTCCTATTTTAATAATCTGTTACAAATTCCTAGATTTCTTCATTGCAAAGCTTAATAATCCCGGAAAAAGAATTCAAGATGTCATTTATATATTTCAAAAAATAAAACTAAATTTCTGGTTAAATAAAAGCCTTTGGGATCTACTTAAAAGTTGTTTTCCATGTCATGTTTCATTTTCATCTGAGCAGAATTTGATGAACTTACAGCTCTCCTATGCAAGATTGCGGCTTTGAGATCTTTTTCACTGGATAAGCTTCACTATTGGAGAGAGAGTGATTCTGGCATGAGCAGCCTGGCTTTCTTTCTTTCAAAGGATACTGTTGATCATTTCAATACATTGATCAAGCCCCTGGTGTACCTTTCGATGTTCTACTTTTTCAACAGTCCAAGATCATCTGTCACCGATAATTATCTTGTTTTAGTGTGTCTGGTATATTGCGTCACCGGTATTGCTTACATTATGGCCATATGTTTTGAACCTGGTCCAGCTCAGTTGGTAAGCATTTACACATTTTCCAGCTTTCAAGTTCATACGTTGAAGGTCGTGCCTAAAGCGATAGTCAAGTGTTAATTTATTATCCACTTATACATCGGGAGCCTTTACGATCACAAGATCATACATACCCAGACAACAAAGTATAAAACCTTTTCCTTAACAATCTGCATTTGCTGTATGCAGTGGTCGGTTCTTCTTCCAGTTGTTTTAACTCTGATAGCAACTCAAGATGACAGTAACAAATTCGTAGAAAGAATATCTAACTTGTCCTACACCAAGTGGGCATTGGAATCATTTGTCGTATCAAATGCTAAAAGGTTTGAAATGACTACCCTTCTTCTTATGCACAACAGTTTTAATGAACATATGCTAATTCTTTTCAATTTTACACTGCCTTGTATTTTCTTCAGATATCGTGGCGTCTGGCTGATAACAAGATGTGGTGCACTTTACTCAAAAGGGTATGATCTCAAGCATTTTTTTCCTGGTTTAATTCTCCTTATACTTGCTGGTATTCTTAGCCGTGCCATTGCTTTCTTTTGTATGATTACAGTACAAAAGAAATAGACTCAACTTTTGTCAGTTTGTGTTTAACACTGTTTCTGTACAAAATCAAAAGAATTGTTAGATGATTTTGAAATTACGCTAGTGAGAATCTTCATGAAGCTCTGAGGTTTGGAACTGGGGAAACTTGCACTTAAATTAAGCAAAGAATCATGTTGTTATTATGATCTCAGTTTTTTATGACCTCTGTGTATTTCATGGTGCTGACTGTTGAATCCTTCTGATAGCTAGACCCGGTAATAGTTACGATTCGGAATCGAAACCGAACTGGATGAAACCTTAAGGTTACGGTTTCAAAATCGGAATTGAATCGAAATCCATTTCGGTTCGGTTATGATTCTACATAATTTGGAACCGTAACCTTAAGGTTCGGTCCGGTTTCGGTTCGGTTCAGTTTGAAACCGGACCCAAACCACATTTTTTTGTCTTTTTTCCCTCAATTCCGGTTTTGGTCCGGTTCTACGATTCCAAAAGACTGGAACTGTAGAACCGGACGGTTCGGTTCAGTTCTAGAACCAAATAGCTATACTTGTGCTTACAAAGTAGAATCTTTCATCTTCTGCATTTTTCTTCTCTTTTCCTAATAATCGTGTTGCATACTTATAGCAAACTAATAATTGGATATTGCGAATTTCGAGATATTATATTTTATTTATAAATTTATGGTAAAATAATATTTTACTACTAAAATTATATAAAATCTAATATTTTATTATTTTTTCCATTAGTTGTCTTAATTTAACGATAAAATGTAATGGTTAACTGAGATTTTCCTAAATTTTTTTTTCATAAATTACATTTATTTGTGAAATGTTCTTGACGTTGTCTTGTATGACTGGTTGAAGATTGGGTATATAAAAACAGATTGATCCCAAAAAGCAAAATGGTCTTGAATAAGACAAAGAAACCCCTTATACTCATTGAATTTGAGAGGGAAAACGATTGCCTGCTGTTGTAACTTAGTCGCAGTTATTACTTCAAACGTATAGTTAACATTAGTTTTAAATCTCATAAAATTAAATAGCACGAGTATGTGATAATACAATATTAAATTATTATCAATTAATTTAAAATCAATAATCAATAAATTATAATAAAAATTAATATACAAAATGAATAATAAATATGAAAAGTGTAAAATAATAATTCATAATATATAAAAATTTCATCGAATTTAAATCCATAATATCTATCATCGAAAACAATCTATTATTAAAATCGCACAATTCATAATTTAGATAGTTCTAAATTTATTAATATAATATATTTAATATGGTAGAATTGATATTTTAAAATTTTATTAAGGATATTTTAGGAATACAAAATTATAAAATCACGATAAATCATCAAATCCATGATTTTAAAAAATCTTCAAAATTCATGATTTTCAAACATGAGATTACAATGAGAAATCAAATCATACTATGAACATGAAAGTCAAAATAAACAACAATTTGAACTATACCATACTATATGAAATCATAATAAACCATAAAACAAACAAAGTGTAATAGAGATAAATGTGTCATAAGAAAATAAATAATTGATTGGCGATCATCGGAAGGCCTAGCAAATGAGAGGAAAATTTTGTTTACACTTCCATTAGCAAGTTACATTAGGGATGGTAATGGAAAAGAGAAGGGAGGTTATCGATATTTTTGTTTATCCATTCTCGACGTTTTGGTAATGTCTTCATATTCTTTTCGTCCCCTCATAATTATTTAAGGAAGGATATGATGATCATCGAATAATTAAAGGAGATATCGAGGGGATTTGGACCCTAAATAATTGATATTTTTATCCAAAATAAACTAAATATATGTAAGACATATCTGTTAAATTAATGTCATTGATATTACAATATAATCTAAGAAATTATATAAAAATACAACATCAAATTTGGATATATCTATAAAATGACAATTTTATGTAGACAAACAAATTAGTTAACAAATCATATCTATCAATCTTCAAAATCAAATAACAAAAGACAAAAAAAAAACTTTTATATAAATATGAAATTAATATTATTTCTATCCTCTATCAAGTTTCATTTAAGTCCTCTTATTGTCTATTATTTATATATTTTTTAAATATTATGATATTTTCTATTTATATCTATGTTTATTGCAATTATTATTTTTTTTACTAAAAACTACACACACATTTCCCGAATAAAAAATGAGTATTAAACTATTTTCATACTCAAATCGATATTACATTTTGTTTTAATCCTCAACTGATGATATTATGGACAATTACTGTTACATGGACAATCAGTTTGTCTTCAATACTCCACCTCAATTTGTTGATTTTAAATATAAGAAAAAGTTATGTTTAGAGTTATAGCCACATAAAAATATATACTGCTAGTCCAGATCAAGATTATTTGCCCCTGATAAGTTAACTATTGTGATAAAACACACGCAATAAAGGAGATGTGAGATGAAAACTTTTCTTTTATACACCACAAAAGAATTACAAAGCTTTATAATAAAACTTTACAAAAAAAACCTTTCAACCCTTTTTACTCTCTATTCTCTATGTTTTGGGATTTCTGGGATTTTTGGGATTTCAGGGATGCAATTAACAATGGTTTAGGGCTCTTTTTATAGTGCCCAAACCGTGTGAACAGTGTCACACGGTTTGAGCAAAGTTGGCATGTCTTCATCAACTTTCGGCGCCTGTTTCATGCAAGCTGGCTTTGGCTTTCGGTGCACTTATCTTCATGCAGCATGTGAGCTGCTTGCTGGCTTCAACAAATCTCCCCCTCAGTGAAGATTTACCCAAAATCTGAGCCGACCATCAATCATCCAAATCCGGATCCTCAAAAGGATCCACCACTGGCTGCATCTGAATGACTGCGATCAAGTCAATCGTAGTTCTCTGAATCTCCCCACTCTGACTATGTGGAGAGTTTGGACATCCCGGCTATGGCACGACAAATTTCAAGCTTCTCATTTGGTAGAACCTTGGTGAACATATCGGCACCGTTGTCGTCGGTGTGAATTTTCCTGAGTTCTAACAGCTTTGAGCTCAGGACGTCCCGTATCCAGTGATACCTCACATCGATATGTTTTGACCTCGAGTGAAATGTGGAATTTTTACCGAGATAGATAGCACTCTGGCTATCGCAGTACAAAGTGTACTTCTCCTGCTTGAAACCGAATTCCTGGACGAATGTCTTCATCAACATCAATTTCTTGCAAGCTTCTGTCACTGCAATGAATTATGCCTCTGTTGTAGAGAGTGCAACACATCTCTGCAACCTCGACTGTCATGCCACAGCTCCCCCTGAGAGAGTAATCAGATACCCCGAAGTAGACTTTCGGGTATCCACATCTTCTGCCATATCTGAATCGGTGTAGCCCATCAACACTGGTTCGCTGCTTCCAAAACATAGCCTCATTTTGGATGTGCCTCGAAGATACCACATAATCCATTTGATAGCATTCCAGTGTTCCCGTCCTGGGTTTGACATAAACCGGCTGACCAATCCAACTGCGTGTGCTAAGTCTGGTCTCGTGCACACCATGACATACATAAGACTTCCCACTGCTGAGGTGTATGGAACCCGTTTCATTTCCTCATTCTGTCTCAGTAGAGGGGCTCTGTTGTGTACTCAATCTAAAGTGGGTAGCAAGAGGAGTGCTAACCGCTTTAGCCTTGTCCATCTGGAATCTTTGAAGTACTTTATCGATGTACTCCTCCTGTGATAAAATATATATTCTGGCTTTCCGATCACGGCCGATCCTGATGCCAAGAATCTGTTTAGCTGGCCTAAGTCTTTCATCTCAAAAGACTTACTCAGTTGCTGCTTCAAATTATCAATCCTCGATTAATTCTGGCCAACTATCAACATATCATCTACGTATAGCAGTAAGATGATAAAGTCATCGTCAGAAAATTTCTGAACGAAAACACAATGGTCTGAAGTGTCTTCTTGAATCCCTGCTCCCCCATAACTGACTCGAACTTCACGTATCACTGTCTCGGTGCCTGTTTCAAACCGTAGAGGTTTTTCCTGAGTCTGCACACATAGTCCTATTTCCCGCTGACTCTGAAGCCTTCTGGTTGCTCCATATAAATTTCTTTATCCAGATCTCCGTGAAGAAATGTGGTATTAACATCCATCTGCTCAACTTCCAGGTCGAGGCTTGCTGCTAAGCTCAGTACCACTCTTATGGATGACATCTTCACAACTGGAGAGAAGATTTCATCGAAGTCAATGCCTTTCCTCTGATTGAATCCCTTGACGACTAATCTGGCTTTGTACCGGGGTTGTGAAGTGTGCTCCTGTTGCTTCACCCTGTACACCCATTTGTTCTTCAAATCCCTTTTGCCTCTTGGCAATTTTACCAACTCAAAAATGTGATTGTCATGCAAAGATTTCATCTCATCTTGCATGGCTTCCTCCCACTTTTCTTTGTCTTCTGTTTCCATAACCTCATTGTAGCTCTCGGGTTCTCCTCCGTCAGTAAGCAGCACATACTCATGTAAATAGTATTTGGTTGAAGGTCGCTTTTCTCTGTCAGACCTTCTCTGTGGAACCGTTGGTGTAACTTCTGGTACTGGTGGTTGATCATGATCATCATCTCTGGGAGCTTCATCACCGGTACCCTCATGTCTGGGAACCTCATCTCCAACTCGTACTGGCACCGGTGTATGAGGTTCTGGATTCACATCTCTGTATTGTTGAGGCATTGTCTTTAATTCCTTCAGAATATCTTCTATGGTCTGGTCTTCAACGAAGATAACATCTCAGCTTCTGACAATCTTCTTCTCCACATGATCATACAGTTTGTAGCCGAAATCATCCTGACCATAGCCAATAAAGACACACTATCGCGTCTTTGCATCAAGCTTGGATCTTCGTCCTTTGGGATGTGTACAAAAACTTTGCACCCAAAGACATGCAAGTGTTCATATGACACTTCTTTACCTGTCCAGGCTTGGTTAGGAACATTACCTTTCAGTGCGACTGCTGGGGACATGTACTGCTGTGTTGAGTGCCTCCCCCCAAAATGTCTTCGGCAGCTTGGCTTGTGAAAGCAAACTTCTGACCCTCTCGCACAAGGTTTTGTTCATCCTCTCAGCTATGTCATTCAGCTGAGGTGTATTGAGAGGTGTCGTTTGATGTCGGATTCCTTGCATCTTGCAGTACTGATCAAACGGACCTATGTATTCTCCATCGTTGTCTGTTCTGATGCATTTGAGTTTCTTACCGGTTCTCTCTCCACCAGGGCGTGAAACTCTTTGAACACTCCAAGCACTTGATCTTTTTTCTTCAAGGTGTATGCCCAGATCTTCCTTGAATGATCATCAATGAATGTCACAAAACACAGTGACTCACCAAGTGTTCTCGTCTGCATCGGACCACATACATCTGAATGTATGAGGTCAAGTACCTCCGGTTTCCGTTGAGGCGAGGAGCTCTGGAATGACACTCTGTTCTGTTTTCCAGCCATGCAGTGTTCACACTTGCGTAAGTGTGAGTTCTTCAATTCGAGAAGAACATTCCGCCTGCGTAGTATTTTCATCCCCATTTGACTCATGTGACCGAGCTTTTTATGCTATAACTCGGCTGTCTCATTACTGTTGACCGTATTTATGATACTATTGGAAGCTTAGCATGCATCAAATACAGAGTTGAATCTTTCTTACCTCGTGCCACGACCATTGATCCTTTAGTGAGCTTCCAGGTGCCGTTACTAAAGGTGCTGCAGAAACTTTCATCATCCAGCTTGCCTGTTGAGATCAGGTTTAACCGGATGTCTGAGATGTGCTTGACTCCCTTCAACACTAGTCTTGTCCCGTTGTCTGTTTCAAGGCAGATGTCTACAATACCGACGGCTTTGGACTGTCTGTCTTACAGCACCGTAGTCTCCTGGTGTGTAAGATAAAAAGAAGTATATGCGCCACTATCTATCACCCAACTGGTCTCGTGGCTGACAAGATTCACAACATCTTCTTCGTATATAATACATAATTCTTTGGAGGTTTTTTCGGTGGTAGTAGCAACTCTTTCTTGATTAGAGTCACCATCTCTCCTGGCTCGTTCTTCAGTTTGTAACAGTCCATGTTCATATGGCCTTTCTTTTTACAGTGGAAACATTCAATTTCCCTCGTTCTTGATTTCCCCCGGTTCTTGTCTGATTTACCTGGGCTTCGGCTTTGACTCCTCCCTCTTCTGGTGTTCTTCTCTGTCACTAGAGCTTCTGAGGTTGAGGCTGATGCTGACTCATGCATTCTCGTCCTCTTTTCTTCCTCGAAGATCCTGGTCTTTGCCATCTCCATAGTGACTTTCCCATTTGCGGCTGAATTTATCACCGTAGATCTGAACGTTTCCCAAGATTCTGGTAACGTATTAAGAAGTATTAAGCCATTTACCTCATCTCCGAAGTCTATGCCCAATCCAGACAATTCTTTGATTTTGTTCCGAGGAAATCGTTGATGTGGTCCGCCACAGCTGTACCTTCATGGTATTTCAAACCGATCATTTTCTTGATGTAGTACAGCTTGTTGTTGCCCGTCTTTGCTCAGAAAAGCTCCTCTAGCTTTCTCCATAAGACACGTGCATTTGTTTTTCACTGACATGGTTGACGATACTATCGTCGATCCACTGACGAATATTACTGCATGTTTTCTGGTGAAGATTAGCCCACTTCTCATCGGTCATCCCTTCTGGTTTCTGCTCCAGAAATACCGATCCATCATAGTCATTCACATACAAAAGGACTTTTATCATTCCTCTCCATGTGAAATAGTTGGTACTGGTTAACAAAACCATTTTTCCGTTGCCTCCATCCATCATAAAAAATCTAAGCAAAATTTCAAAAAATGGAGCTCACCGTTATGTCCGGAATTGTCAAAAATTGTGGAAATGACACTTCGTTTGTCAAAATCCGACACATGGGCTAAATTGCAAATTTTAGAAATTACAGGGGTCAAAGTGCAATTTCCGAAAGTTAAGGGGCCAAAGTATAATTACGGAAAAGTTAAGGGACTAAAATGAAATTTCCAGAAAGTTCAGGGACCTATCTGAAATTTACCCGGAAATTGCTGACGTGGCAGTTCTGCTAACGTGGCAGACACGTGGCGCTGACTGGATGCACACATGGTTGCTGACTGTGCAGGACCGGTTGAGGTGTCAGATGACTGGGCGCTGACTCAGCGCTGACGTGGCGGACACGTGGACTGGTCTTCTTCCTTGAGCGCGCGTGAATTGCGCGTGACCAAGCCTCTGTCCGGTGCGTGGCGCGCGTGCGGTTGCTCTGGACCTCCGATAGATCGCCGGAAAATACCATCATGCTCGTCTCGCCGTGAAAAGTCTGATGGTATGCTCAAAATCGATTTTCGACAACTTTTGTCGGAATCAACTTTCCGAACCGAACCTCTGTTACCGAGTTTCAGGATCCCATCGTGCAACCTTAGCTCCTGAACCACTTTGTGATAAAACACACACAATAGATGATATGTGAGAGGAAAACTTTTATTTTATTACACCACAAAAGAAGTACAAAGCTTTATAATAAAACTTTACAAAAAACCTCTCAACCCTCTTTACTCTTTATTCTCTTTGTTTTGGGATTTCTGGGATTTTTGGGATTTCATGGATGCAATTAACAATGGTTTAGGGCTCTTTTTATAATGCACAAACCGTGTGAACAGTGTCACGCGATTTGAGCAAAGTTGGCATGTGAGCTGCTTGCTGGCTTCAACATTAACCAAATGACATAACTGATATATAATTTTATACTTGTATATAATTTGTATTTCAAATGATTATTACCAATAATTACTTGATAGATAATAGGTGTCGTTTGATTTTAGTTTTCATCATTAATGTGATAATATGTCCTCAAACGGCGTGGTTTGGTAGTGTATGGCTCAGGATCTCACCTTGAGGTTCTGATTTCGAATCCAGATAGTGCGTTTCCTGTAAGAGTCTGGGACAATCAGAGATTTTATCTACTCTACTTAAGCCTGGAAAGGGTGGTTTCGCTTCGAGATTTCCAATAATTCTAAAAAAAAAAAAATTAATATGATATATGATACCTCCTATCATGGTGAGACTTCATATGACACATTATCTGATATATAAATTATTTATTCCAATTATGTATGTGGAACATTATTATTTTTAAAATTTTAATAAGTATTTATAGCATCATTAGAACTATGATTTTTAGAGGGGTAGTTTAAAAAGATCAAAGTTATAAGGTTATTGTGGAAAATATTAAAATAAAATGAAGTAATTTGAAACCTTTCAAAATTATAAGGGCAGATTTAATATTATACAGAGAAAAATAAAATTGGTGTATGTAATTACCAAAATGGACCCAGACATTTTACGTGATGGATATATTTAAAAGATAAAATCATCTCGTATCAAATTCGCAATTGGTCTGGATGGGTTAGGATTTGTCAATTATAATCTTATCCCGAATTATATTTTGATTTTTAGATCGAGACGAAAAATCATTTCAAATTTCATTCAAAATTATGAATGATTTTTATTTGAAACAAAAATTCATCTCGAAAATATCTATCACTTGAAATCTAAATTCGTATGGTTATCAAAATTTTTGATCAAGATGAAAAATCTTCATGAATTTCATATAAAACGGTATAAGATGATCAATATTCAGAATATTTTGATATCTTAATAATATCAAGGTTATAAATCATGTGATGTTTTTGAAGCAAAGTAGAAAGTTTATTTTTTATTTTTTTGAAAAAACTAGTGCCGTGCTTCATATAGAATTAATTAATGCATAGCAATGCTATAGCTGTTATTGGTTGACTGAATGATGTCAAATCGGACTTTTGTTTCCTCATTTAAAGTTTTTTTCAAACGTTTGAAATTTCGTTATCAAATTATCCGATTTAGATTTAAAGGTAATAGATAAAATCTCTAATTGTTCTAAATTTTTACAAGAAATATGTCCACTGGACTCGAACTCAATACCTGACAATCAAATCATAAATTTTTGACCACCAAAACCACACCAATTGAGTCCCATTTAATGTTTTTCCACCCTATAAAATAGGCAAATTCAAAACAGACTTAAATTCATTATTGATATAAGTTTTGTTGATTTTTTAGTAAATTATTATTTATAGTTATTAAATAAAAAATTTATATTTAATTTAATCTTAATCATTTACTAACATAGGACATGCACTTTATACATATTAAATATATAAATTTTAGGTATTGATATTGTAAATACTCCAAAACTTATTGGTTTTATAGTGTAAATGAGACAATTGATTTACTAACACTTAATATATTTATGCACAATTCATTTATCTATCAGTTCTCAAATAATATTTCTAATTCACTGTGCAATAGCTAATAGTCAAAGTTTGCATCATGAAGTACAGTAAATACTAAAAAATTCATGAAATAAAAAACTTATAGAAATTATTCAAAATAAAATAACAAATAACAATAGTCCAAAAATCCAAAAAAATAATTAGGTTTTGTGTGCGGTTGTTATTTAGATTTTTTATTTTGATAAAAGATTATATTTTTATATTGTATAATAGATTTTTTATTTTAATTATTTATGATTTTAATTTTATAATATAATAATTAAAATATTAATTGTAGAGATTATGTGACACTTATGTTTTTTATTTTAATAGTTGAATATAATAGATAATAAAAAAATTAATTATAGAGATTAGTGACACATTCAAAAAGTGGTTCTTTACTCCCGAATATAAGAGTGTCGAAGTACTAAAATAATCCGGTAAGTCCGGGGTCGATCCACAGTGAATAGATTTAATATGATAAAATAATCATTCAACTAATAAAATAATAACAATAAAATAAAATATTAGGGTTAGTAGATCTACTCTTGATATTTCAAATATAAAATAATTTTTACTTTTCATAAAATATAAATTATAATTATTTCTCAATCAATTTATTTCATAATTATCATGTATTAATTATGCCAACACATGTGATATGTCATAGTTTTGCCAAAGTATTAAATATTCCAAAACATATAAAACCAATCATAAATGCGGTGATAATATTTGTCTATAATAAGTCTAGTTAGGTACTCAATTGTGCCAAATATATAAATCAGTCATATAGACGGTACCGTATTGTCTATAATTAATTCAGATCTTTAATAGTCAATTCTTACTCTTGATATTTCAAATATAAAATAATTTTTAGTTTTCATAAAATATAAATTATAATTATTTCTCAATCAATTTATTTCATAATTATCATGTATTAATTATGCCAACACATGTGATATGTCATAGTTTTGCCAAAGTATTAAATATGTCAAAAGATATAAAACCAATCATAAATACGGTGATAATATTTGTCTATAATAAGTCCAGTTAGGTACTCAATTATGTCAAATATATAAACTAGTCATATAGACGGTACCGTATTGTCTATAATTAATTCACATCTTTAATAATCAATTCTCTCTCATTTATGAGATTCAAGTATTATTTGTGTCAATCGGGGACTGTTTACAGCTAGTCAATAGTTCTAAATAAATTGGAAAGAATACGAATTTTATTTGGAAAATTATCACAATTTATAAAATATAATATAATTAAAAATTACATATATTTTCTTACCACTAGCTTCACCCTTTACCCCAACATAATAAAAATTAGCAGAACAAGATATAAATAAAAATACTTATAATTTTATTAATAAAAGAAAAATAAATTACAAAAGAAAAAATACACACAATAGCTTATCCCACAACGTCTCAGAGAAACCTGTGGAAATTTGATGAAGAACTGAGGTGTTGAGCACCTCTATTTATAGAAGATTCTCAATATCTTCCAACAATTTGCATAAATCATCCACCATATTTGGTGGATGATTTATATTTATATATATTGCTTTTTGTTTTTTCTTACTCTTATGTTTTTTTTTTCGTTTTCTTTTATATATTTATATAAAATACATGTATAGTTAAATACATCATAAGCTCATTTTGTTGTCAATCTAAATACTGTGAATGTTTTCAAAATCCGATTTGAATCTAACGGTTATGTCCTTTTAGGTTTTTGTGTCTTGGAATTCAGATTTCATATTCATTTTCATGTTGAGCATCCGAAATATTATTTTACCTACACAATAAAAGTCACAATAAAAATATATAAAACATAAATTTAATTGTTATTTCACAAATATGCTAGATTAAGGGGATTAATGAAACTGCAAGTGTAAAATGATTAATTTTTCTTTTAATAAATGTGCACTTTTTAGTGTTCATCAATTAGTTGTCATGTGACATGATGAGAAAACTTAAAAATGTTTAACTCATATAAATATAAATATATATATATATATATATATATATATATATATTATTTGCCGGATTATATGTGATATTATCCAAAAATTAATCAGATAATATAATATGTTTTCTTGTTATAATATGGTTCTTATTTAATAGATTTATTAATTTAATTTTACAATTTAATACTATTTTATAATATAAGGATAATATAATATGTTTTCTTATTTTAATAGAGTTCTTATAAAATTATAATATCTATTTTTATTATAATAGGTTTTTTATTTAATAAAAAAATTAATTGTAAAGATATTTTAATCAAGTCATAATTTTTCTACCACCAAACCACACCCATTGTGGGTCATTTGAAGCTTTTTCCACAGTATAAAGTAGGCAATTCAAAACAGACTTAAGTTCACTATTGATGTGAGTTTTATGTTTTTTTTTTAAAAAATAAATTACTATTTATAGTTATTAAATAAAAAAATATATTTAATTGAATCTTAATCCTTTAATAACACATGGCCCGCACTTTATGCGGGTTAAATATATATTATATGTATTGATCTTGTAAATACTCCAGATCTTATTGATTTTATACTTTAAATGAGAAAATTAATTTACTTACACTTACTATATTTATGCATTTGTCTATCAGTTTTCAAATAATATTTCTAATTCATTGAGCATATCTAATAGTCAAAGTTTGCATCATGAAGTACAGTAAATAATAAAAAAAATTCATGAAATAAAAAACTTATAGAAATTATTCAAGATAAAATAACAAATAATAATAGACCCGAAATCCAAAAAATTAGTTAGGTTTTGTGGGCGACTGTTATTTAGGTTTCTTATTTTAATAAGAGATTATAATTTAATTTGTATAATATATTTTATATTTTAATTATTTATGATTTTAATTTTATAATATAATAATTAAAATATTAATTGTAGAGATTATGTGATATTATATGATTATAATAGGTAATAAAAAATTAATTATAGAGATTAGTTGTCATGTGACTTGATGAGAAAGCTTAAATTTTTTTTAACTCAATATATATATATATATATATATATATATATATATATTACTTGCCGGATTATATGTGATATTATCCAAATATTAATCGGATAATATAATATATTTTATTGTTACAATAAGGTTCTTATGTAATAGATTTATTAATTTAATTTTATATTTTAATAGTATTTTATATTTTAATATGATAGTATAATATGTTTTCTTATTTTAATATAGTTCTTATAAAACTATAATATGTATTTTTATAATAATATGTATTTTATTTAATAAAAAATTAATTTTAAATATATTTTAATAATAAAAAATTAATTGTAGAGATTAAGTATCACATATATTTTTTTTTAAAGGGAGATTATATTATGTTTTCTTATTATAATATATTTCTTTAGTGCATTTTGACAAGTATACACCTGGAATACGTCTTAGTCCGAGATCGTCATTAGTGTGAGGATAAGAAACGGTTTAGGACCAAACTATGAGTCACATGAAGTGATTGACATTGGAGGTCTACCTAATGAGTTTATAAAGGCCAAGATCGTCATTAGTGTGAGGCTGGAGTAAATGTCATGGGATTCACTTCCCGCTATGAAATTTTGACAGCCAAATTTCTATTTTTACGTTAAGGGAGATTACAGAATTACGTAAAGTAGTGGGAAGACATTAATAGATTTCAAATTCCATAATCAATTAGTGTTTTTATATTGAAATGAATAATGTACTGCCAGTGTTTAAATGTTGTCTTGTAGATGGCTGTCGCAAAACTATTAGCCCGACTTGTGGATTCGATAAGGAGTCTTGAACTACTTAGAATATGAAATGAACATATGCCTTGACTTGGAATCAGAACGATTGAGGTATGTCACGCTCAATCCAATGTCTGTCAAATTTATTTCTAATTTACTTAGACGGTACATAGATTGTAACATCCCCGATCTGGGATATGTTACCGGCAGGGGATAGACTATACTAACCTCATAAGCCTCTGACTTTCTAACCATAAACAGATACTAAAACTCTTCTCTCTAATCGATTATATTATGTGTGGGACCGTAGCCCTAACTCAAAAACTTATCATACAAACTTAACATCTGAAACTGTAAACTTAAAACACACTTTAAAATGACTATCTCAAAATCAAAGAATAATACAAAACTTTTACTTGACTCTGAATCTTCTTGAGTTGGACTGATGGAATTCATACCCTAGTGACTGCATCAGTATCCATCCTCCGAGCTCGTCCTCCGAGAAAACCTGTAAAATAAAGAAAATGTGAGTGATGGGTTAGATCGTTGTACGATTTAAGTGAGTGGACGAAAATTGAAATGCTGATGTAAAAACATTTGATTATGAAATCAGAGTTCCAAAAATAGATAAAAACTCTTTTTTCTGAAAACCTTATCTGAAATATCTTTTATAAAACTTGTCTTTCTGAAATATGTTTTCTGAAAACCGTTTCTAAAATCTAATCTCTGGAAACTGGTCTGTATCTGAAAAACTTGACGTATGGGGGCATTACGTATCGCCGTCCCCCCATACGCCTAACTAGAGCCAGAAATGCAAAACCATGACTTTAGGGCGTTACATATCGCCGTCCTCCAATTTATGTCACTCATGTCCCTGAAACTAGTGGTCTTGGGGCGTTACGTATCGCCGTCCCCAAGCCACTGAACTAGAACTGGGAGTGCGGATCTATGCTACCCTCCAAGCTTTGAAACTATGATCTAGAGGCATCTGTTATCCCTAGTCCTAAACTATGATCTGGGGGCGTTACGTATCGCCGTCCTCCCAGTCCTCTACATGTGCACATGTTCTCTGTCTGTTAATTCCAAACTGTAGCAAGTTACATACTGATGTGGGTTTTTCCCCTATGTCCCGAAAATCACAAAATAATGCTTTGGAAACATTTCTTTTCTAAATCATCCTTAACTGGAAAAAAAAACTGTAATAAAATTTTGGCTAATGCCCTATATGCTCAAAAATAAGTCTGATATTAAAATTGTTAAATAAAATCAGTTATGAGAAAAGAGGTCCACTCACCGTTATGGAGTTCCGCTAGCTCTTTCTTTACTTCCTTGGAGAAACTCGTGGTTTCTGAGGGTAATTTATAATCGAAAACTCAATTAGTTTACAAGTCTTAAGATAAGTTTCGGAACTTAACTAAACTTACTAATACATCTACATGTCATAGCTACAAGGCTTATCATGCTTGTGACTTGATGGAAGGTATGAATACAAACTGATACGAGACTTATAGGGTAGCCTCTAACGTGCTTGGGTGAAACTGAAATGGTTAGAAATGAATTTAGGGTAAATTTTGACATCGCGTCGCGACGCAGGTTTTGGGCGTGTCGAGACGCGCATTGTCCAGAAACGTACCCAAACTTTTGCCTTGTGTGTCGTGACGCGTGCAAACCAGAAACAGACCTTCACAAATTACCCAGAACGCGTCGTGACACACGGCGGTTTGCGTAACGGCGCTAGGCCAAAATCCAGGCCTGAAAACAACACCCTCAAGTCCTTAAGCTCAAATACACTTACATCCTTCTATATTTCAACTTTTACATAAAAATTCCATACTTACCCATCATCTAACATCATCAAAGCCATCTTTAAATTTCTTAATTCTCAAAACCTCTAATTAACTTAATACCCAAATTTGATTCCTACTCAACACCATCCATTTTCATACTTATAAATTCATTATACACATTTTCTAATATACTCCAAACACTCTTATATCATTAAATCAACAAAACTTCATAGTTCAAAATTTGGGTAAAAAGTTCTCACCTTATTTTTGTTGAATTCCACCACCCTTCAAATCCCTCATGGATGGCATACTCATCAATGCTTCATTTCTCTTCCTCTCTCATTTTCTTCTTTCTCTTTTCTCATTTTCCTTCTTCCATATTCTTCTTCTATTCTTCCTTGGGCTGTCCATAGTGGAACATCGTAACATCTAATATCAGATTCTCAAAGAATTTACCAATAGTCATCGTTTCCAATCATATTTTATATTATGTGACACTTGTCTCACAGTGTGTCAGTAGTCAGAATTCCCGGTTGTTACATAGATGTACCAAATACTTTGAGCATTATGATAGTATTCAAGGAGTTGTTCGAAGAAAATCAAGAAATTGAGATATATCGGAGGTCTAAGGAATTATTTCATGCTACGCTCAAGGATAAATGAGTGGTTAGCATTCATGTTTAGAACATGATTGATCAGTTCCGATATATGGAACGACATGACATTCTAATAGACGAAAGGCTAGACCAATATATGATACTGTCTTCTTTACCCGATACATATGTTGGATTTGTGATGCATTCGATGCAAGCCATATATGAAGAGTTTCATAATATGTTACGCTAGGCAGAACATGATTTGAAGAAAGGAAATCTCACTTTGTACCTCCATAGTGGAGCAAACTCTTCAAAGATTTCTAAGAAGTCTACGAAGATTACAATGGTATACTGGAAGAAAGATTCCAAGAAACAAACTGCAAGACCATTTGTAGCTCGTGTGCATGTCTACACTGCAAGAAGTTTGGACATTGGAAGAAAGATTGTCTAGAGATGAAAGGAAAAGCATAAACCCCATATACACTTTGTATTGTTCCTATTATTGACATCTTATTAGCTTAAATACATATAGTGGTTAGGTGTTAGACACCGGTAGTCCTACTCATATTTGCAACTCCATAAGAGTTAAAAGAATGCCAAACATAGGAGAAATCCAGCTTATAGTTGGCAATGACGAGACATTGGATGTCAAAGACATAGGAAAAGTTGTTCTAGATCTCCATAATAAATGTAAATTAGATTTACATTACTGTTATTACATGCCCTCTCTTATCAGATAGATAATATATTTACTGATATTAGATAAAGAATGATATAAAATAAACATTAAATATGGTGCTTTATGTTTATATGATAAAGACAATGTTCTTTATCTAACAGTCACTATATTTATTGAGATGCATTTAATATAGAGGAAAATAAAAGTAATAGGTCTGAATCAAATAATACTGAATTAAGACATATGAAATTGGGCCACATAAGTGTTAGACGTCTATGAAAATTAGTTAAGGATGGTTTGATTGAAGATTTTACCTTAGATCCTTATCCGATTTGTGAGTCATAATTCCTAGGTAAAATGACAAAGGCCTCATTTCTTGGTGTTGGACATTGTGCTAAAAATTTATTGGAGCTAATACATAGTGATGTGTATGGTCCATTAAACCATGTCGCTCATGATGGTTCTACATACTTCGTGACTTTCATGGATGATAAGTCTAGGAATGAATATGTCTATAAATCAGAAACATTTGACAAGTTCAAAATATTCTGAAACGAAGTGGTAAAACAAATCAGTAAATTCATCAAGTGCCTTTGATTAGATCAAAGTGATGAATTTATGAGCAATGAATTCAGAAGTTATTTAAGAGAGAATTGACTTCTCGCTCGATATAGCCCACCAGGAACTCCTCAACACAATGGTATGTTTGAGTGGATAAATCGCACTTTATTAGATATGTTGCGATCTATGTGAGCTATATGGATCTTTCATATTACCTTAGGGTTATGCTTTACTTAACTGCTACCCACATACTTAATAGAGTTCCATCGAAAGATGTTTCTGCAACCTCATATTAGATATGGTTCGATAGAAATCCAAGTTTTAGAGATTTGGGGTTGTCCTGCATACGTTAGAGTTGGGCAGCGAGATAAACTAGCACCCATAGGGTATAAATATTGGTTCGTTGGATATCCTGAAAATTCTTTGGTATATCAATTCTATGATTATGAGCAACGAAATATATTTGTTGTTCACTTTGCCACTATTCTTGAAAAGCAATTTATGATAGAAAGTGAGAATTGTAGAAAAATTAAACTTGATGAGTTTGATCCGAACAAAAAGGAACCTAATATGGAACATGAGATCCAACTAGGTGAAGGATTTTTAACACAGGTTCTACGAAAGTCAAATAAAATATCAAGGCCTCATAAGAGATTATTTTTAACATCTGATGTGAGCTTTGATGTACTATTTTTAGAGGAAACATATCCGACTACGTATAAACAAACGATATTGGATATCAATTCGGGAAAATAGCAGAAAGCCATGAAGTCCGAAGATTGATTCTATGCATGACAATCAAGTTTGGGACTAGTTATACTTCCTGAAGAAATTAAACTTATAGGTTGTAAATGAGTTAATAAAAGGAAGTGATGGCCTTATGGAAATATGGAAATCTTTAAGGCCCAATGGGTAGCTAAATGTTACACTCAATGTCCTAGGATTGACTATGAGGAAAATTTTTCACCAATAACCATGCTAAAATCCATTAGGATTCTTTTAGACTTTGATGTATATCATGACTATGTGATATAGCAGATGGATGTGAAAACTTTTTTCCTAAATAGATTCATCTATGAGAATATCTATATGGAATAACCAGAGGGTTTCGTATTCAGTGAGACTTCAAACTAGGTTTGTAAGCTCTATAAGCCTATTTATAGACTTAAACAGGCATTGTGAAGCGGGAATTGTCGTATTATGAGATAATTAGATTATTTGAATTCATCAAAAATGATGAAAAACTGTGTATTTAAAAAAAATTGAGTGGGAGCATGATAATTTTCCTTGTTTTGTATGTAGATGACATCATTATCATTGGAAATTATATAGGATTGATGCAAAGTGTGAAAGTCTACCTTTGCAAGAACTTCTCCATGAGAGACATGGGTGAAGCTTCCTATATACTGGGTATAAGGCTATACTATGGTAGAGTTAGGAAGCTTATAGGGTTGCTGCGATCCACGTACAGTGATAAATTATTAGAAATGTATGGTTTTACCAACTACAAGGCAGTAAATGTACATTTCCGATATGACATACATCTTTCGAAGAAAATAACACCTCAGACTGAGGAAGTGAGAGATAGAACTTCTAATTTGCCATATACTTCTAGGAAGCATTATATATGTTATGTTATGTATGAGACCTGACATCAGTTTCAGCGTCATTGTGACTAGTTGATATCAATCTGATCAAGGTAATGATCATTGTACAACCATGAAACATATCCTGAAATATATTAAGAGTATTAAGGGTAAGTTTCTAATATATAAAGATGATGAACTACAATTTAAGGGTTATATAGACACTAACTTCTAAGGAGATCTAGATGATAGATAGTCTACGTCCGGATATATATATATATATTTACCCTTAATAATGGTAAACGGCTGATTCCATCACTGAGGCAGAATTTATAGCAGCTTTAGAAGCTGTTAAATAAGCTGTATACATTAGAAATTTTATCACATAACTTGACATTATACCTGGTATTGAAGATTCGATCCCATTATACTATGATAATAATGGAGCCATTACGCATGCTAAGGAGCTGGGAGCGCATTCCAAGTCTAAACATGTGGATAGGAAATATCACATGATTATAGCTTATTGAACGAGAAGACATAGTGGTTTTAAAAGGTTCAAGGACTAGACAACAAAGCAGACCCACTTACTAAGGCCTTACCTCCTAATTTATTCGATAAATATGTGGATGAGATGAGACTGCGGTACCATCCAGATTGACACCAGTCGTTAACACCATAGTCCTTATGTTGGCTGAGTCTGGGCCCATGTGTATGCAAATGTGTGTTTGTTGTATTAGGTCATGAGGCCAGGTTTATGTGCTTATGTATGCAAGTGAAGTATGCGCTGTGTAGATATATGATATGTTATCTGGATGATTGGAATGAATGAATATGATATGGTTTCCACATGTATGCATGTGATGATATGTATGTGTTATGTGGCTGAGGGTGATGGGGCAACCCATTGCCTGTCGGTAGCGTCTCACCTCTGCAAGGATGTTAAATATTCAGAGTACTATAATAATAATAAGTTTTAAATAATATATTAATTATAAATAATTATAATAACTTATTAATAATATATTAATTCTAAATAATAATATTCACAGTAGTAGTAGTAATAATAATAATAATAATTACTTATTAATAATATATTAATTATAAATAATTAATGATAATTAGGTCTAGGTGTATGGCCCACCCATTATATGCACGCGCACACACATATATTATTTTTTACATCTTATAATGATAAATACATTATAGTCTAATGGTTACTATGTTATATCTTGAATACTAGAAGTCAATAGTATTGGGGTTTTGAATGGAAATTTGGGTAAACGCAGCGGAACGCGGAAAATCAAAATTTTCCGATTTCAATAATTTTTCTTGGGTAATTAAAATAAACTAAATACCTAAAAACTGAAATTTTTACCCAAAAATCAGATTTTAAAGTAATTGCCGTTTAGCCTCAAAACTTTATATTTTTATCATTTTAGTCCTAAATTGTCAAATACAATTCTAATTGATTCCAAATCAATCCCAAAATGATTTATACATGTCTAATACATGAAATTACAATTTTCAACTCAAAGAAACTAATTTTCCATAAATTGCCGAATGGTCCCCATATTTTCAAGAATTTATAATTTGGTCATTTTTGTTCAAAACATGTCAAGATCAAATCCAAAAATTCCCCAATTTAATATACATCATATATACATGAAATTACATCACATATATGAAAAGCCCCAAATTTGGAGTGGGTTATGAACCCTAAGTTTACAATTTCAACAAATTGATAAATTAACACCAAATTAACTAAATCCAATACTTTAATTCAATTCCCACAACATCAAACAAGTCTCACCATCATGAAACAACTCAAGAACAATTCTAGATCATTTATGAGTGGCTAAGTAACTCTAGAATGACAACTAACCATCAAACGGCAAAAAGAAAGCTTAAGAAATAATTTCAAGCATTCTTAATTAGTATACGCTTTCATCTTTCAATAAAGCTCCCAACCATCAAAATACATCCACAAGCTACACATATTGAATCCTATGATCTTAGAAATAATTTTCATAAAGAATAAAGTAAGAAAAAATAAGAAAAAACTTACAAATTTCCTTAGATTTCAAGCTTTCTTTTTCTTTTTTCTCATTTTCCTCTCTTTCTCTCTTTGTATTTGATTTTTAGGGTTCTTAGATTATGAAATAAAAAAGAAAAAATGGCATTAAATAATTTCCTCAATTGCCGTGAAAAAAAGAAAAATAATAGCCATTAGTTTTCTATTTTTGTTTCAATAATTGGAAAATGATTTAATGAATATTTGTGGTAATAAATCATCAAACAATTTGATGTTTATCACAAATAAATAAATTAAATCATGTCATTTAAAACCAATCAAAATGGGCCAAAAAATCCAATCATAAAAAGCCATTTAGCTTACTTTACTAAAGTAAACTAGATATTAATTATTTAATTAATTTAATTATTCAATATTTGAATAATCAAATAATTAAATACAAATATCTCAAATATATGTATTATAGTTACATTAAATATTCAAAATACATATAATAATAATAAATATCAAATATCATAATTCGACATTTAATAAATGGCCGAAAGATCTCAAACGCATGTATCTTCGTTTAACCTAAACGACTTATAAATAATCAGTATTATTTATAAAAGTTGCCTGAATGCCTTACGAGTATATCTCATTAGTGAGACTCTCTAGGTTCATGCATATCCATCACGAAATCCAATTCCGTGTCCATAATCTACCCACCCGTAAATTATGACGAACACATATAAAATCTTTAAACCATACAGGTCGAGGTCACTGCATACATATAATCCTTCTGTTAAAGGTATCCGGATTATCCCAGAGATATAAATATAAACGTTAAATCTCTATAGGTATAATCATGTCGACGATTCTATTAGCAATCTCTTAAATAATACTTAGAAATGATTTCTACAATGTACCACGGGCCCATGGATTTAACATATTGCTAATTCCATAATGGATATCTATGCTCTGTGCACATAACTGGTGGATCTTATCTTGATACACATAAGATATCATGAGGATCAGTTCACACCCAATGAACAGGCAGAGGTCTGATCTAAATTGATCGGTGACGTGACTGCCATCAAAGTGTGGAGGATACCTCATACATCCACAGTGGTATCTAAAGTTGAACTATTATTCATGAGGTCCACCTCTTGTTGGGGTTGGTGCTCAGAGCGCCAATTCCCGGTTGTATTTCTTTATGAATACTACTGTAAAACGTTATTATTATGAATAATATATGCAGTTTCTATAATATAATGTATCTTTTAATATGGTAAAGACGTAATGACCTTATAATGACTAGTCATGGTGTTGTTGCAAAAGCGTCGCAACTGACATTGAGTTGTATCATGACGTTGTCATTCTCAGACAGTTCTTGGTCAAGATTTACACTACTTGGTCAGTATAGTAAACCCGTTGAGACCGGTACATGTCGTATACTGGAATATATGATTCCAATGGTTTCTCAATGAACCAAAAGTCTTGGAGACTAGTATAGACGTGTAGGTGTTTATAGTGGATAAACACTGAATGACTTACTGAAGATTCTTAATGGATGGTACACCAACGTCAATAAGAATCTTATCGGGTTGAGTAGCACTTGTGAATCTTCGACTTGAGATACCACTGTGGGCGCATGAGACATCTTCCACACTTAGATGGCAGTCACGTTACCGATATATTTAGATCAGACCTCCGCCTGTTCTTTGGGTGTGGATAGATCATCAGAGTGTCATGTGTGTATTGAGATAGGATCCGTCAGTTCTGTGTATCCGAGCATAGGTAGTCCATATGATTAACAATCGGATAAAAACCATGGGCCCGTGGTACAATTTATAAGTTAGTTCTAAATGTTCTTTTTTGAGATTGCTAATAGAATAGTCGACTGGATAATCCTTATAGAGATTTGACGTTTACATCTATATCTCTGGGATTTATCCGGATATCTGTGACGGAGGAATTATACATTTGCCATGACCTCGACCTGTATGATTCAGCGAGATTATCCGTGATCGTCATAATTTACATGTGGATAATTATGGACACGAAATTGGATTTCGTGACGGATATGCCTGAATCTATAGAGTCTCACTAATGAAACATACTCGTAGAGCACTAGGGCAACATTTATAAATAATATTGATTATTTATAAATCGTTTAAAAAAGGTTAAACACAAAATACATGTGTAGGGACCCGATAGTCATTTCCTTACTTTTTATGTATTTGCATTTAATGCTTGATTAATTCAAACACATTAATTAATTGTCAAATTGAGATATTTGGCTAATATCATGAATATGTATATGTATTTGATATTTAATGTAAATATAATACATATATTTAATATATTTGTATTTAAATAATTAATTAATTATTTAATTATTAAATGATTAAATTAATTAAAATATAAATATTTTAAAGTTAATATATTTATTTTAATGACTTGAGTTGCTTTTATTGACTTACTTTAATTCATTAAATGGTTTGATGATTAAAAATGCAAGTTGATAAAAGGCTTTAAATGAAACAAAATTGAAAATATCATGATATTTTCCTATGCTTGAAATTCGGCCAAGGCAAGATGTGTGCAAGTATATATTGTTTGTTTCATTTAGGTTTTGTTAACCTAATACACTTTATCAAAAACTCCATTGAAGAAAGAAAAAGAAGCTTGAGAGAAAGAAAGGCAAAAACCAAGAAAAGCTTGGAATTTAGTAAGTATTTCCAACCTTCCATTAGAGAGAAAAATATTCCTCTTGTTGTGGGCTTCACCTTGTGGTGTTCTTGTGTTTTTCTATTCTTTATTCTTTGTATTTTTGGTGGATGAAAGTTTGATAAAAGGGTTGAGCATGTATAAAGTTGATAGGATGTTGCTAATAAGCTAGTTAGCATTCTTTTCATGGTTTTAGAACCTTGTTGCCATTCTAGAGTTGTTGACACACTCTTAAATGACCTAAATTTGTTCTATAGTTGTTTCATTGTGGTGAGGCTTGATTGTAATGGAAGAGACATAATTGAAGTGTTGGATTTAACCAATTTGGTCTAATTTGTCCAATTTGAAGAAATTGAAAAATTAGGGTTTAAGACCACTTCCAAATTTGGGGCTTTTCACTTATGTTGTGTATTTGGATGTGTATATGATACTTATTAAATCTTATGTTGATTGGATTTCATTTGGATGTGTTTTGAACATTGAAAATGCAAAATGCACACTTGGTGCCTAATGGAGGCTCTCGGATTTATGGCTAAAATTTGGGGTTTTTGTTGCTAATTGTATTTTGACATTTGGAACATGTTAAATTCATATTAGAAATGATTTAGAATCATTCAAAATTATTTTGAACAATTTTGGATTAAAAAATAAACAAAATGTTATGTTTAAGGGCAATTCGGTAAATTCACATAAATTTGATTTATAGTGTTTTATTTCATAATTTGATTATCGGATAATCCGAGAAAAAATTTTGAAATCGGAAAATTTTGATTTTCCACTATTCCGATGCGTCACCGGTTTTCCGCCCTAAAACCCATACACTTCTCACTATGGATTCGATTTAATTACTGAATTCCCATTTTCCGTTGGGGATTACAGTATTATATAAATTAGTGGGAGACACTGCTGGGTTAAAAATCCATAACTAAAGCAGTGTGTAATTTTATGGAAATTGTTGTTTTTGTTTTCCTTTATTCTATATTTTTAATAGAATTATACTTATAATCCACTGCATGCATATTATTTGAATGTGTTTTTTGACTTCACTTATGGTTGCATATTTCTAGAATGTGTTCTAGAATGTTAGTAGACTTGGATATTGTTAGATTAGTCAAAACCATATGGAACTGTTATTCCGATTTTCTTGAAATCAAGATGGTTAGTGATTAGTTACTAAGTCACGATAGGTAATCTAAATAGATATCTGTTTTAAGATATAATTGTTTGGAGAGAATAGTTTCTTGTGCGGTAAGAATTGACGTGAATTAGTTCATGTCTCGAGATTCTTGACTGGCATTAAGAAAAACTCCATTAGGTTTGTTTATATAATGACGTTTCTTGGCTTTAGTGACCTTTAGAGGTAGTTGTGTCAGACACAGTTTGCTAATCAATTATCTACAATTGTTGTGAATAGTTGAAGGTAAATTATAGAGCTTAAGAAATGAGATGTGTATAGTTGTGTGTTGAGAATATCGATTCTCACAATACGACAACTATAAGTATTGGATACCAGATCTCCTATCTAGTTATTTAAAATAGTGTTTAATGATTGTTTTTTATATTTGATAACAGAACTTGCGACTATTGGATAGTTACTTGTTCTTTATAAATAATTGTTACATATTTTAATATGACTAATAGTGTCATTGATATAGAGATAAACATTAAGAAAATATTCGATTAACTAAATAACTTAGAACAGTGTTTTATGAGATTTTATCACATAAGCACTATATGCTTATTCCATATGGTAAAAGATTGTCTGATATGAGATCACCCATATCCTTATCCATTTAATGAATATTGTATTCAGGATGTGATTAAATCTCTTTTAACCAATGATCGTCATTGGACCACAGATTTATTAAACTAATACATTGGATGTATGTAGTTTAATGAATTAGAAATTGCCTTGGATAGTTTTCTTTACTTTGTAACTTTGTTAATGAGTTGTCATGACTTAGTTGTGTGTTTCTAAAAGAATATATATTGAACTTCTTGAATGGTTCGAGAACTTTCAATATGTTTCTGATAAAACGCGGATAGAATATTTTGAATGGTTCAAAGATATTCTATTTGAAGTGTTGAAAACTATAATTTTAAAATTCATCGTGAGTCTTTGAATTGTTCAATGATGTTTGATATGATCAAACATATGAATTTATGGCAATTAGTTCTAAAAGTTATTTAATGAATGTGATTCTTACTCAATGTTATTCTTCTACGATTCCATCGTGATGGATTTGGTCAGTGGGAGAAATCGAATCTTATATGATTTGATTCGTTTGATATTGAGTATTACCGAATTAGTTTTTAATACTCTTGGGGATATGCTCCAGTAACACATATTCATCTTTTTAATTAAGGTTCCATTAGTTTCTACAGTTACGTATATTATATGTACAAGTAGAAAATTGAATCTTAAAATGTTTGAGATTTGAATCTTTCTTTTGTATAATGGTTATATAATTGAAAGTACTTGCGCCTCGGAGGTACAAGTAAAAATTTATCATTTATTCTATTTAATAGAATATTGTATTCTATTTGTTAGAATATTTTTTTATGATCCCGAGTAATAAAATTATTTTATTACTTGGTATGTAACATCAGATGTTAACGATTGTAGAAAAGACTTGACTTATTGAATTCAAATGTGAAAGTGATACACTATAAATGGAACTACGTAATTAATAAGATGAAAAAACCCTTAGACAACTTCTGTATAAGTTCATTAGGATATCATAATCATTTGTAACGTATTTGATACTTAAGGTTCTGTTTTTTCTTATTGAAGAAAATTATCCTATAACTTATAGTGGGAGCGATATTTGATATCAATTTCAGAAATTACCATTGAATCATAGATCTAAGATTGTTCATAGCTTACTACGATCAAGTTTTGAACTTGATTAAGCTTTCGTTATAAATCGTTCATAAAAATGTGCAAATTGTTTGCGCAACAAAAGCAAAGTGAGCTTGTTAAAGGTTGACCTTTATAGTATGACAGTGAGAAAAATTATACTCAGTGATCTATTGTAGATTCTGAGAAAACTTGTCTATATTCACACTAATTGAATAATTAAAGATCTATTGGTTAATGTTGATATTAAACTATGTATTTTGGCTAAAGAATGCAAAGTGGCATTCTTGAATGCTTTCTTCGAATAAGAGATTCATTGTAATTTCTTTGTTTGAAGAGTTCATTATAGAATAGCCCTGGAGTTTGTATTTTGCTAAGATCAAAATTTGATATACTAGCTTATAGAGCCTATTGTAGACTCAGATAAACTTTCCGAAAATCTGTGTTTTCTAATTTTGATAACAGTCAGATTGTCTGATTTTATCAAAGCATAAAGAATAAACATATGATAGTAGGGTAAGTGGGAGCGTACAAATTTCTTTCTAGTGTTGTATATCCTAACGACATTATCATTATTAATGTAATAATGAGATGTTTGTAAGGTAAAAAACTTTACCCAAGTCTTATTTTCTCCATGAAAGTAGTGAAAGTAGTCTCTGTTATATTTGCTATAAAGTTTCATATACGATATAAAATAAGAGATTTGTGAGATACTCTCATTAATCGTGCATTAGATATGATCTAATAAAGGATACATCAAGACTATTTGTGTGACAGTTAGTATAACTGTTTGACAGTTAGTGTGTCTCTTAAATATAGTATTAATCTTTCGTAAATGATGATTCCTTTGTCGAAAGAGAAATTGATTAGAATGTCTAGTCAATCTGATGCATCACATGATGATAGCATAGTGAATACTATATTATGTGCGATTGCAGATATCAATATTATTTGTAATTGTTATGAGTTATTTTGATATGCAGTAGACCATATGATGTGTCTTGAAACATGTTCTTTATTATCCTTGAGATATTAAGAACACGTTTCTTATTCGTAGAGAATATAATCCGCAACCATTAGGGTCAGATTAGTTTTGAGTTTAATTATGACATTAGATGGTCTATGTCATATAAAGTCAGAAAAGATGCAGTGAGAGTGTCACTGTTGATTCTACTAATTAGTAGAATTAGTTATAACTTATGAAGTATGATTTATGAAGTTACATAGTGACCTTATAGATTAGAACTTTTGATATTAGTGTTGTGTTTGCGGTTGTCTGCATAATATTTGGAATTGATCCCAAATACAGATAACTCAGTAGTTGTAGCACAATATTGATGTCGCATCTGAGTCATATTGATGTATAACTTAGGTTATACAATGTATGAATGACGTTGTCTAAGGGAAACGATTGGGTTTGTAGGACAAACTCAATGTGTTAAAGCATGCTTACTTGTTGTTGCCTACCTTTTGAATGCTAGGTGAGCTCTTGAGGACCATGAGTATGTGATACACATTGAGATGTGTATATGATACAGTGGATTGGCACTAGAGTAAGTGAGAGAAATTGTTAGGGTTGGTGCTCAGAGTGCCAATCCGGATCGTATTTATGTCTGATTCATAAATACGATCAATGTCTTTTTCCATAAATATTACTTATTTAATGGTAGCACCTCTTGTCTTTTATATACATATTCGATCTAATTACGATTAGATATCTAATTATGATTAGATTGAAACTAAATCTGATTTAGTGATACATGTATATTAGACAAAGACCCTAGAATTTACAATGTAGTGCGCAATTACAACGTAGTTTGTAATTGACATTGGAAGCGTCACTATAAGTTGTATATCCTTAAATAAAGTTCATGGTCAATATTTACTAACACGAGTCATTTTGTAAAATCCGCTGAGATCAGTTCATGTCGTATATCGTGACTTGGTCTGATGGTTTATCCTAATGAACCATGAGTCTCGAGAGACTCGTATATACATATATGTGTTTATTTGATAAACACTGAACGACTCACTGTAGATTTCCTAATAGAAGGTACACCAACGTCAATAGGAATCTTCTCGAGTTGAGCGAGCATAGTATTCGACTTGAGATACCACAATGGATATATGAGTTATCCTCCACACTTTGATGGCAGCCATGTCACCGATCTATTTAGATCAGACCTCCGTATGTTCGTTGGGTGTGGACTGATGCTTATGATATCCAGTGCGTATCAAGATAGAATCTGTCAGTCCTGTGTACAGGGCATATGTATCATACACGTATTTGCGATCTAGTAAATCCATGGTCGTGGTATTGTTGGGAAGCGGCCATGAGTGCGCAGCGAAAAATAAAAATTATTATGCTGCTTTCCCTTTGCCCAAGACCCATTGTTTTTGATTATTCTACAAGCCTAGGCATGTTACTATATATTCTATCTAAGCATAAAACTCATAAAACATGCAAAGAACATAAAGCTAAACATGCTAACTATCATAAGAACTCTATAAATTAATAAATAAAAAGACTTACTTGAATCGTAGACTCCTCCAGTCCTCCCTCCAATCTACAAGCTTTCTCTCGAACTCAGCAAGCTCTTCCACGTTCCAAAGTGCCACCCAAGTGTGTGGCCTCCAAAGATGCACACACAAAAGCCAAAACTCAATGGAAAGACTACGCCTTGAGTGCACATGTATTTTGCCATTGGTGCTAGCCTAGACAAATACCTCAAAACTTTTAACTCGATGTTCCTCTAGTCAATTAGACTTAAGGATCCTCAAAATCAGTGATTTACTCTTAAACTTTAGAGTTGCTCACTTATATAAACCCAAGATATGAAAGGTTTTGGTGTGAAAAATTTGTGAAGAATTCTTTGGGTTTATATAGCGCTCCAAAGACAACAAAATTAATTACGAATCTGATGTGGGATAAAAGCTAATTTAATCTTAGCATTGGATCTTATTCGATCTAAGAGATCCTTTTCTGCTTGCTTTATCATATTGTACAATTATGCTAAAGTAGCTTCTTTATCAGACAGATGAAACTGCATAATAAAGTTAGAGATTCTTTCTTTGGTAATGACTGAAGAATTAGATCGTGACCTATCTCATGGTCCATGATGAACCCGAGGTTGGCCAATATTCAATGTGGCCAATCATCTTAAGCACATGTCCACTAACAGATCCTTCCTATACCTTTTTTGGAATAAGACACATGGCACTTGGAATCTCACTGTATAAACGGAAGTTGCATACAACTCCTTCAAATGAAAGATGATGGTTTGAGCATCCATATCTTCGTGAGCTTTCCGAAGTTTGTCCGACATAGAGCCAAACATTATGCAAACTGCTTGCTCATCATCATTGATGTGTTTCTTCCAAGCATCAAATGTATCTTGGTCAGCATCTATTGCGGGTTCATGGGGAAATGGTCTTTCAAGAACATATAAAATCTTTTCTTGTCGTAAAGGTTTCTAAACCCGTCATTGTAGTTGTCCCCTTTGAGCTTATGCTCATCAAAGATGGAACGAAGTGATACTCTGTTTTCCATTTGAATGTTTATGAAATATTTTAACTCACCTGTTAAGAGAAAATGTTAAAATTAGGAATATGTTTTCATTAATGTTTCATAATAACATGGGCTTTTAATATGTGAAGTTGCTCCCACTCAATTGTTTTAAATTTTAAGCAAATCGCATCAACCCCCATATGATGGATTTTTGTGGGCAAGGATCCCATTATCATCATTTCATAACTCCGACTAGGGCCGGTCATTATAAAATACGATAATTAAGTAGGTTCTCAACCAATTTATGATATAAATCACAATTCTTTGATCATTGGGTTGGGCAATCAAACATGCCATAGCTTATGTTAGTCCTTGTGGACACCCAATCTTTGCCACTAAGTTATAAGACCACGCCTAAGGGTCGCTGCGTCTTATGACTCAGAAAAGTCAAACCATTGTCAATAAAACGATTTAGGGACAAATTGGTATTGGTCAGTGTGGTAAAGTCTAGTCCTGCCCAATACATTTAAGCCCTTTGGGTCTATTTTTACAATGGGAGGCAAATTTAAACTTAAATTATTATTGAGGATTTTAGCAAATTTAAGTGAATAACTGTCAAATGGATTCCTCCATTGAAAATTCCCAGAGTGGAGGGTGGAGCGAACTCTCTTAAATACCCTTACCTCTTAGGCTCTTATTGCCTTGGTGACAGGAATACACAATAGATCCTCCAAATTAGTCCAACACTTTAAATATGCTTTAAGGTAAGCTTTGAGTAAATGATTATCTAGATGTCTTCACAGCTTTTCCTTTTGGCTATAAAAATGTAGTGAGTGAAGGAAGACACCAAATCATTATCTAACTCTAGTAATACCTTTGGTTAAATTAACTTTAGTTTGGAAAGTTTTATTAACCCATTGGTCACAACCCACTTGTATCTTTTATAATGTCTTTATATAAACAAGTTATTTATATTTATTAGCCTTAAATGTAATAAATCTCTAAGTTCATCACGGAATATTTAATTAGCTAAGGGATAAGCAATACACTCTCTATTTCTTAGAAAGTCTCTAGATGCTTGCACCCTAAAATAATCATGCCAATTCTAATCATACATAGAATTATCAAGCATATGAGTTTTAATATGTTGGAATTATTTTAGGCATTAAATAAATTTGATTAACATTTAATTATGATATTGTATTTTATTTTATTCAAATAAATTTACTATTCACGTTTTTCTGCAGACGCGTGAACTTTAAATGCAATTTAACAATTCAAATCTTAACCAAATCATGCAAAACTTAGGCCTAAAATTAATTTCAGGGTGTTAGCTTTCCAACAAGCTTTTAAACACCCAATTTCGAGTTCAAACGAGTGAGAACTAATCAAAACAAAAACGGTGCGCTGATACCACTGTTGGGAAGCGGCCGCGAGTGCGCAGCGGAAAATAAAAATTATTATGCCGCTTTCCCTTTGCCCAAGACCCATTTGTTTTTATTATTCTACAAGCCTAGGCATGTTACTATATATTCTAAGTATAAAACTCATAAAACATGCAAAGAACATAAAGCTAAACATGCTAATTATCATAGTAACTCTAAATAAAATAAAGAAAGAAAAAGACTTACTTGAACCGTAGACTCCTCCAGTCCTCCCTCCAATCTACAAGCTTTTCTCGAACTCAGCAAGCTCTTCCACGTTCCAAAGAGCCACCCAAGTGTGTGGCCTCCAAAGATGCACACACAAAAGCCAAAACTCAACGGCAAGACTATGCCTTGAGTGCACAGGTATTTTGCCATTGGTGCTAGCCTAGGCAAATACCTCAAAACTTTTAACTCGAGGTTTCTCTAGTCAATTAGACTTAAGGATCCTCAAAATCAGTGGCTTACTCTTAAACTTTAGAGTTGCTCACTTATATAAACCCAAGATATGAAAGGTTTTGGTGTGAAAAATTTGTGAAGAATTCTTTGGGTTTATATAGTGCTCCAAAGATAACAAAATTAATTAGAATCCGATGTGGGATAAAAGCTAATTTAATCTTAGCCATTGGATCTTAATTTGATGGTTTAATGAGATTATAAAACTCTATTAAGAGTTTGGGCCGAATTGGAATCAAAACAAACAAATAAAAAAAAAATTACTATTCACGTAAATTGTAATTTTTTTTATTCCAATTCCCAAAGTGCCCCCATCGTCATTCACCAATCCCTAAGCCACTATGGAACCTCATAAATGATCTGTTCAATAATTAAACACATTGAACCATTTATGAACAATTCCTACAACAATCATATATGCTATTATATTTGTAATGTGAACTGTTAACTACTGATTTCGACTTTGTTGTGTTTGACCTTTTGGGTTCCCCTCAAGTTGGACATGAAATGAATCGTGATAATTTAATCAAACATAAATTATCCTCCGATCAGATGGTCGTTCGATTTCAATGACCAAGGTTGACATCTAGCAAGCAACATGCCAATGCCCCCAAATGAGAAGGAAAGATATATATACCAATTATGTATGCGATTTACATATGACAGTCCTCGCCTCACTGTATCCCCACCTATTGACCTAGGGTACGGAAAGTGTCTATCCATATGGTCAAATGTATGATGTTGATAGTGTCATAAATCGTGCAAACCCAAGAATCTCACATGATTCTTCCGCTGTGGCCACAGTCTCAAGCACTGATCACACATATCAACCCGCGAACTGGAATACTACTCTTATAAGAAAATATTATCCGAGAGAGTGGCGATTCTCTGTTGTATCTTTACAAACTTCATGTGTTTCAACAAATGACCCAATCATACCCTTATGACCGAATTTTTTGAACCGGGGAAGGAGAATGTCAAAATTATTTGATGCACACATAAGATTGTAAAGACCTCAAGTCTAAGGACTAGTCATATAATTGATACATGAAAGTTCTCACAGACACATGGGATAAACACTCCATATGAAAACTTTCGGCGGTCAGTTCGATGGACACGAGCAACTCATGCATCCATGTGATACACCAAGTGGACGGATCTTCGCTAGTAGCCTATGAGATCGGCTACCCCACTTAAGGGTGGATCATATCATCATGCTAGTCTCTCCGCTTTGTGAACGCCCAGATTATTCATAAAACTATGACTAGGAACATTTAAGAGTAATGATTCTCATAAAGCGTGGAAGACATCGTCTTATTACTCTAAGGGTTTTATTACAGTGTTGATGATTCATATAAGTTATGTAAGACACATATAATAAAGATTTCCATTTTATTAATTAATGAAACTATTACAAATACATATACATATAGCCGATCCACAAGTTGGGTATAGGGCATATCCCTAACATGTATAACTTCGGAAGCAAGTTCCGAGTGTTATTTAGAGATCATAAATTTGAAAGTCGACTATATTATACCATAAAGATTTGACGTTCTTATATATATCTCAGGTATAATATGGATAGCCTATGACAGAAGGATTATACATATGCAATGACCTCGACTTGCATAGTTTAGTGTGATTATCTGTGGTCGTCATAATTCATGAGTGGGTGAATTATAGACACAAAATTAGATTTCGTGACGGATAAACCGAAACTTAGAGAGTCCCACAATATGAAGTGTATTCGTTGAGCACTTGGGCAACGCGTTATGAATAATACAGATTATTCATAATACTTCACTGGATTAAATGAGTTAATTTGAATCGTTTAAACGGTTAAACTAAAACACATGTTTTAGGGGATTTTGGTCAATCGCAGTTATTGTGTATTTATATCTGATACATAATTTGATTAGATACACATTAATTAATTGTCAAATGAGACTTTGACACATGTCGTTAATATATGTATTTGTTATTTAATGTAAATAAAAATACATATATAATAATTATTATATTAATTAATTATTTAAATATTTAAATGTTAAATATTTGAATAATTAAATGATATACTTTTTCATAATTGTTATGAAAAATATTTGATTATTATTGGTTACAAATGACATGATTTTATTAAGCTTTAAGTGTGCAAATTGATTCGTCAAATTAAAGCTTATTATATTTAATTAGATTAAATTACAAAAATGACCATAATACCATAGAAAGTCGGTCATATGATTTTAAAAGAGGAAAAAATTTTCTTTTTGCTTCCGAGGGAAGCCATAGCCGAATTCACCTTCTAAAATAGATCTCCAACTTTGCTTAATGAATCAATGAAGAAGAAACTGAAAAATTCAAGAAAAGCTTAAGGAAAGTTGAAGATTAAGAGGTAATCTTTAAAATTCTTAAGTTGAAAATTAGTTTCTTGTTATTGAATTACTAAAATGGTTCTAGGGTTTACTTACTTCTTATAAATTGGGGCTTTTTGATTTAGAAGATGGATTTGAAGGCTTATTGCATGTGTGAACTTGTATTGAATAATATTATTGTAATATTTGTTCAATTTGATCATTTGATGATATATTTTCATTCTAGAGTGTTATGACCACTCTTGTAATGCCTAGAATATCCTTGGGTGCTTCATTGGTGGTGACTTGGATTGATGTTGTGATTAATTTGATTAATGTTGAAAAAGTTGGATTAAAGCATGAAAAATTGATTATTTTTGTTACAAAATCAGATCTGGAAAAACTGGGTTTATTGTGATGAAAATAATGTCATATGAATGTATTGGACGTGTTTTGGGTGTTGGAACAATTTCTGGAAACTGTTTCGGAGTTGAAATATGCGAAAACGGCGAAAAACGGCGTTACCGGGTGACTTTTAAGCCAACAGGGTGACGGCTGCCCAAACAGTGAATTTGTCACTGTTCGGGCAGCCCATGAATTGTCCTAGTACTAGGGGTGTTCACGTGTCGGATCGGGTTGGGTTTTTTAAAATTTTGTTAGACCCGATCGGGTCGGGTCGCGGGTCGGTGGGACCCGATCGGGTTCGGGTCGGGTCGTCGGGTCATTTAAAAAAAATAATTTTTTTAATAAATTAATTATTTTGAAATATAAATATTAGTTAATTTATGTCCCAAAAATTATCATATATATAAAGTTTTAATACAAACAAAGTAATAAACAAATGAAATAATAGTAAAAACTTTAAAAATCATAATAAAAATTTTAGAAAATTAATAACATTTGTATAGGGTCGGGTCGGGTTTTAGTATCAAACCCGTTGCCCAACCCGAAAATTTCGGGTCGGGTCAAAATTTTGTAAATTTTTTTATGAACCCGACCGAATCGGATCGGGTCATTACGGCCCGCGACCCGACCCTATGAACACCCCTACTTAGTACTGTTGGGGCTGACCTGGCCAGCCCTCGTATGCATTGGGTAGTCGGTTCGGTCAAAAACGCGTTTTATGTCATTTTACGGAAAAATATTTTCGTAAAAGTTTCGCGATGTTTCTTAATTATTTATGTCGTTATTTGATATCGAATAAATATGTTTAGGTGAAATATAAATGAATTATTCATTTTGGATATTGAATAATTTATTCGGTAATTTAAAAAGTTTTAAAATTACGATTTCACCCGAACCGCGAGCTTCTGTTGCGCCCGCGCCAAATCCCCAACACCAACCTCATATGCCACAGTTCAGTATTATTTATATCAGATACTTTACGTTTATTAATTCCATCATTAAAGATATCTTGTGAGGTATGCAAAATGTAATGATCATGCTCATTTGGACAAACAAGGATCTGAACATTATATCTATCATATAAATATAAAAAACGATTCTTAATATTTACATTATATCCTTCAGTATCTAATACAAAAAGAGACACAATATTCGCAACACATCCTGGTATAAAAAAGCAGTCATGTAACAAAAGGCTCCCACTGGGTAGGGGAATCTCGCATAAGCCCACAACAACTGCATCCAGAGAGTCGCCACTCCCGAAATGCAACTGCATCTCCCCAGATTTTAGTCGTCCACTTTCCTTCAGCGCCTGCAACGAATTGCAAATGTTAATTAGACAAGCAGAATCCAAAATCCAACTGGACGACATAGCTTCCCAAGCTAATGAGATATCAATAATGGGAAAAATAAAAGTACCTGAAGTAGATGCTCTTTCCTTTCTGATCTGGGCCACGTAATCAGGACAGTTCCTCTTCCAATGGTCGATCTTGCTGTAGTGGTGGCATTTATCTTCGGCAGCTCTATTCGGTTTAGCTATCTTACCCTGTGGTGGAAGATTTTTACCCTTTTTTTTCTTACCTTTATGTTTATATTGAGAGAAAGCAGGAAGAGCAGTGGGTTTAGGAGGGTGATTCGGTACTCCATTCCTTAAATCTTCCTCCGCAGTTTGCAACATCTTATGTAGCTCCTGATAAGAACATCTAATACCATTCATATTGAAATACATCACATATTGGCGTATGATGGTGGAAGAGATCCAAGTATGACACTTCGTCCTAAAGTGTCATTGAGAGGGAAATTATAGTGCCTCAACTGTTCGATCAAATCAATCAGATGAAGCACATTGGGGCTCACAGCCTGTCCATCTTCCAGTTTTGCATGGAACAGTTTCATTACAATTTTATGAACTGAGACCCGTTCTTGGTTCATAAAGGACTCTCGCAGCCGCATCATCATAATATATGCGTTAGGCAATCCAAAATATCGCCTCTTAAGCTCCGGTGCCAAGGAAATGAGAATATATGATTTGACTCTTCTATCATAATCTCTCCACTTTTGGAGAGTCCCATGTTCCTCTAGTGTTGCATCATCTGTTATGGCAAGTGGCAACGGACCTTCTAACATATATTATATTTGCTCAGATCAAGTCTCAATCTGCAAAGTTTTCGGTGCCTTTAAGCTTGTTCATATCAAGTATACGAGCAAAAGGATTAGAAGCAGGTTCCGCCATCGCAAATATATCATATAGATAGCGAAAAATGGTTAGCAGACTAAACAGTTTCACATAATATAAAATAAACAAAACATAAATAGATCGTGGATTTTTAATCTAAAAATGCTCATCCCACTATTACATGCAATAATGTAATCCCCAAACAGAATGCAAACAAACAATTAATCAAATTAAACATAATAGCGAAAGGTGGATCCCATGAATATATTTCAGCTCACAGCTTTGACACGATCTCGCCTACGTATATTCATTAGGTAGACAACTCATTGTCAATCATTCAATAGTGACTCCTGGGTTCCGGTCATAGTCATTTCTCATTGTGACAGCTTTGGCACGTTTACAAGGAGGCGTACCAAGGTTAAACTTGTCAATGATAAATTCAAGATACTTGCGTAGTCTTGACAGCTTTGGCACATTCAGGATTTCCGCTTTCGCTTGAACTTATCTAGTATCACATATACATCCGGTACATATAAATTTCTATCAACTACACCCTCACTGCTTTGGCACGATCTCAGATGCAGCCATAGAACAGATATCCACAAACCGTATTGACAAGATGGACTAAGAAATATGCGTCCAATACATATTACTTTTAAAATCTTATTAATTAGGGATTTTTACGCAAATATGTTACGTATTTAATGTAATCAAATTAAATAAAATACAAGCATGTATAAAGTAGGCATATTCATATCATGTGTTCAGGTTCAGACCTGCTCTGATACCATTTTTGTTGTGGTTTTGGGTGGCAATTCGGGTAAGCGCAGCGGAACGGGGAAAATCAAAATTTTCCGATTTCAATAATTTTTCTTGGGTAATTAAAATAAATTAATTACTCAATACCTAAAAACTGAAATTTGTACACAAAAATCAGATTTTTCAGTAATTTTCGTTTAGCCCCAAAACTTTGTATTTTTGTCATTTTAGTCCTAAATTGTCAAATACAATTCTAATTGATTCCAAATCAATCCCAAAATGATTTATACATGTCTAATACATGAAAATACAATTTACAACTCAAAGAAACTGATTTTCCATAAATTGCCGAATGGTCCCCATATTTTCAAGAATTTGTAATTTGGTTCTTTTTGTTCAAAACATGTCAAGATCAAATCCAAAAATTCTCAAATTTAATATACATCAAATTACATCACATATATGAAAAGCCCCAAATTTGGAGTGAGTTATGAACCCTAATTTTATAATTTTAACAAATTGACAAATTAACACTAAATTAACTAAATCCAACATTTTAATTCAATTCCCACAACACCAAACAAGTCTTACCATCATGAAAAAACTCAAGAACAATTCTAGGTCATTTATGAGTGGCTAAGTAGAATGGAACTAACCATCAAACGACAAAAAGAAAACTTAAGAAACAATTTCAAGCATTCTTAATTAGTATACATGCTTCCATCTTTCAATTAAGCTCTCAATCATCAAAATACATCCACAAGAAAGTAGAGAAAAAAATAAGCTACACATATTGAAGCCTAGGATCTTAGAAATAATTTTCATAAAGAAGAAAGTAAGAAAAAACTTACAAATTTCCTTAGATTTCTAGCTTTCTTTTTCTTTTTTCTCTTTTTCCTCTTTTTCTCTCTTTGTATTTGATTTTTAGGGTTCTTAGATTATGAAACAAAAAAGAAAAATGGCCTTAAATAATTTCCTCAATTGCCGTGAAAAAAATAATTATAATAGCCATTAGTTTTCTATTTTTGTTTCAATAATTGGAAAATGATTTAATGAATATTTTTGGTAATAAATCATCAAACAATTTAATGTTTATCACAAATAAACCAATTAAATCATGCTATTTAAAACCAATCAAAATTGGCCAAAAAATCCAATCATAAAAAGCCATTTATCTTACTTTATTAAAGTAAACTAGATATTAATTATTTAACATTTGAATAATCAAATAATTAAATATAAATATCTCAAATATATGTATTATATTTACATTAAAAAAATCAAAATACATATATTAATAATAAATGTCAAATATCACAATTCGACATTTAATAAATGGCTGAAAGATCTCAAACGCATATCTTCGTTTAACCGTTAAACGACTTATAAATAATCAGTATTATTTATAAAAGTTACCCTAGTGCCCTACGAGTATATCTCCTTAGTGAGACTCTCTAAGTTCAGACATATCCATCACGAAATCTAATTTCATGTCCATAATCTACCCACCCGTAAATTATGACGAACACGGATAAAATCTCTGGACGATATAGGTCGAGGTCACTGCATACGTATAATCATTCCATCACAAGTATCCAGATTATCCCAAGATATAGAAATAAACGTCCAATCTCTATAGGTATAATCTCATCGACGATTCTATTAGCAATCTATTAAATAACACTTAGAACTGATTTCTACAAAGTACCACGGGTCCATGGATTTAACAGATTGCTAATTCCATAATGGATACCTATGCTCTGTACACAGAACTGAAGGATCCTATCTTGATACACACATGATATCCTGAGGATCAGTCCACACCCAACAAACAGGCGGAGGTCTGTTCTAAATAGATCGGTGACGTGACTGCCATCAAAGTGTGGAGGATACCTCATACATCCACAGTGGTACCTCAAGTCGGAGGATCACTATGCTCACTCAACCCGAGAAGATTCTTATTGACGTTGGTGTACCATCTATTAAGAATCTTCAGTGAGTCGTTCCGTATTTATCCGATATAAACACCTACATGTCTATACGAGTCTCCCGAGACTCATGGTTCATTGAGAAACCATTAGAATCCAACATTCCAATATACGACACGTACCGGTCTAAGCGGGTTTACTTACTGACCAAGTAATTGTAAGCCATGACCAGGAACAGTTAAAGAATGATATTGTTATGATACTGCTCAATGTCAGTTGCTACGCTTTTGTAACTGTATCATAACCAATCACTCTATGGTCATTTACGTCTTTACCATATAATAAAAGAATTTATATTATAGAAACTGTTTATTTTATTCATTAATAAAATATATATAAGAGTATTTATAAGCAAATTCTCTAATTATAGTGTTTGGATGGAGGAGAGATATGTCACTTGGATGGTACCCCAAATGGATATGTCCTCATATTTAGAAGAAAACTCCAAATGGTGCATGGTAAGAGGTATAACCATTGGGAGGGTTACACCCCAAACCAAATGGTGCCCTTAAGGCACCCTTCCATGTCTATTTAAAGGGCTTTGGAGGTTCATTCTATGTATCCAGTTGAAGGAAAAAGTCTTGTGTTTCACTATTTTCGTTTTTAGTAAATAGAGAGTTCCCTCCATTTCTAAGTTCGAGATCTTGTTAAGGAGTGCCCCTTGAACAAGAGGAATCCGGGTTATCCTGGGAGAACATTAGCCACAAAATCCGTAGAGCACTGAGACATGGCTGATAAGTTCTTAAGGACAGAGAATCTTCTCGGCCTGGACTATTGCATTCGTCGTTTTTCCAGGTTTTCTTCACTTTAAAAGTTTTAGGGTTCTTGCATGTGAAAGTAGATATACTTTTGAATTATGTGTTTCGATTGTTTAAAGCGTGTTAATTTTATGTTTAATGACACTAAACCACCAACAATCTTAAGAACTTACCAATTTAGTGTTGTTAGATAGTAATTCGCATGCTTAGATAAGAAAATTTTCTAGAAAAATAAAGTATGTGCATGAAAAATACGTAGGGCGTTCGAACGCCCGACGAACGCAAAGGCTAAAATCTGAAATTTCGTAAGAACGTTCGAACGCGTCTTCAAACGCAACTCGAACGCAAGCCAATTGCCTAATAACTTTCGAATGCGTATTCAAACGCAAATCGAACGCAAACCCTCTGACTTAAAATGTTCGAACGCGTCCTAAACGTAACACGAACGAACTCTCTGGAATAGTTCATTCGAACGCGTTCTCGAACGCTATACGAACGTTAACTCTCTGGAACACTTCGTTCGAACGCATTCTCGAATGCTACACGAACGTGCACACATTGGACAGTCTCGTTCGAACGTAGATACGAACGCGACACTAATGAATTAATCCTATAATTATTTTTAAACTGAATAGACTTAAATTAACTCAAGTAATCATAATATTAACTTAGTAAATCATATACCGAATCACAATAATCTTGGTAGTATAGATTCAAGTTATTATTAGGGTGTTCAATTATCACAAGCATACACATAGTGATAAAGTTGAAAATTAATTGTGTGTTGCATAATTGGTTGAGAATTTAAAGTGTAATCATACACAAGTAATTTCATCCAATCTTGATTGACACATACACATATATCTACACATATCGAATATTGTATTGTAAATCATAAGTGTAATACTGAGTTTGAATTGCTAAAAGATCATATTGAAAAAAATGTTTAAATGATATTATGTCAAAAAGACGATAAAAGCCTAAGTGGTCAAAGATTTAAGTAGTTACTCCGGACCCTCCTCATCCTCTGGGAATATTCTTTTATTTACTTTTCACAAGAAACTTTAGTCGAAATTCAAAGACTTGTGTTTATTGGTACTACTGTCCAATAGAACAACGAGTGGATACTTGGTATATCACTTTGAACAGAATCATTTGTTGATCGTTGTGCAACTTGTCTTTTGTAGACTTATTGACCCCTGTTGGTTTTCCAGTTACACATGGCTAGCGGAAACACCACAGTACCGGTCTCATATGGAGAAAAATTGGAAAAGTTTGGTGGAGCAAACTTTAAACAATGGTAGAACAAAATGTTGTTCTACCTGACAACTCTTCAGATAGCTGATTTCCTCAAAGATCATCCGGGTCATGTGGAGGGTGAATCAGAAACAGCCAAGGAACTGCGAGAAAAGACATGGTTGTCTGGAAACTTCCTGTGCAAGAACTACCTTTTGGGTGGACTTGACAATACCTTGTACAATGTGTACCAAGACATGTCTTCTACGAAGATTCTATGGGAATCTCTCGAGAAGAAATACAAAACAGAGGATGCCGGTCAAAAGAAATTTATCGTGGGTAGGTTCCTGGACTACAAGATGGTAGATTCAAGAACGGTGATGTCTCAGTTGGGTGAACTGCAATTGATCATTCATGAAATACTGGATGAAAGAATGAAACTCTGTGAGACGTTTCAAGTTGCCACCATAATTGAAAAGTTGCCTCCATAATGGAAGGACTCCATGAGTTATCTGAAACACAAAAAGAAGCAGATAAGCCTTGAAGACCTTGTAGCTCGATTGAGGATCGAAGAGGACAACGGGAAGTCCGAGAAGGACAACTACAAGACTATGGAGTCTAAGGCCAACATCATTGAGGGTGTAAAGAGTAGCAAGAAGAGAAAGAACAATGAAACTGATTCTTCCCAATCAAACAAGAAGTTCAAGGGGAAGTGTTACAACTGTGGAAAGAGCGGTCATATGGCAAAGGACTGCAGAAATAAGAAGTCTCGGGACAAGGGCAAGAAAAAGAAAAAGGCCCATGTCACTGAAGATGAGCATCCGACTGAAGAGATCTCAGAGATGAACCTCTCAGCAGTGGTAACTGAAGCCAACTTGGTTGGAAATTCGAGAGAATGATGGGTAGACACTGGGGCTACTCGTCATATCTGTGCAGATAGCAAGATGTTTTCCTCGTATCAGAAAGTCGATGGCGGTGATCATCTGACAATGGGAAACTCGTCTACCTCAAGAGTGGTTGGACAAGGCACATTGGTTCTGAAGATGACATCCGAAAATGAGTTTACATTAAAGAATATATTGCATGTTCCAGATATTCGGAAGAACTTTGTCTCGGGCTCTCTTCTTAGCAAGGCTGGTTTTAAGCTTGTATTTGTTTCTGATAAATTTGTATTGACAAAAAAATGATGTGTATGTAAGAAAAAATGATACCTCACTGAGGGCCTTTTCAAATTTAATGTAATGACTGTCAATCGATACAGTGCTATTAATAAAGCTACAACTTCTGCTTATATTATTGAGTCACAAAATGTATGGCATGTGAGGTTAGGACATGTTAATTATGATACAATGCGTAAATTAATTAACATTGACCTTATACATAAGTTTGCAATTGATAGCCAACATAAGTGTGAGGCATGTGTTGAAGCAAAAATGCACAGAACATCATTTCATTCCATAGAACGAAGTTATGAACCCTTGGAACTTGTACACACTGATGTGTGTGATATGAATATTGTGCAACCAAGAGGCGGTAAAAAGTACTTTGTCACTTTTATCGATGATAACACAAGATTCTATTATGTGTATTTGCTGAGGAGCAAAGATGAAGCTATTGAGAGCTCTGTACACTATAAGAACGAAGTTGAAAATCGACTTGGCAAGAAAATCAAAAGAATCATGAGTGATAGAGGTGGTGAATACGTGTCACCATTCGGTGAAATATTGTTCCGTTCATGGAATTATTCACGAAACCAATGCTCCTTATTCGCCTCAACAAAACAGGATTGCTGAGCGCAAAAACCGAACGTTGAAGGAAATGATGAACGCCATGTTGACAAGTTCTGGTTTACCCCAGAACTTGTGGGGGGAAGCCTTGTTTTTTGCGAACGACGTTTTAAACAAACTTCCTCACATGAGATTGGACAAGACACCATATGAGTTGTGGAAATATCACATACCTTCCTATAAATACCTAAAAGCGTGGGGGTTTCTTGCCAAAGTAATGGTTTCTAAACCTAAGAAGGTTAGAATATGACCCAAAACTGTTTATTGTATATTAATCGGATATGCTCGCAACAGTAGTGCGTATCGATTCTTGGTACACAAGTCTGAGATTCCTGACATCAATCCGAATATGATAATTGAGTCAATGAATGCGACATTTTTTTAAGAGACGTTTCCTTGTAAATAAAGACAAAGAACATAGTCTCTCAAAAGAACGATTGATGCTGTCAAAGACAATGATCAGGTTGACCAAGAGTCAGATCAACGTGCAAACGTTGAGACAATCGTATCAACAGTGAGATTGATTCAATCCTTCAAAATCATAATTGGGAGTTGGTTGATCTTCCTGCAGGTTGTAAGCCACACTGAGCTATAAATGGATATTCAAACGGAAGATGAAACCGGATGGATCAATAGATAAGTACAAGGCAAGGCTTGTCATAAAATGTTATAGACAAAAAGAAGGTCTTGATTACTTTGATACTTATTCACCAGTGACTCGTATCACGTCGATAAGAATGCTCATAGCCATATCAGCTATATTTGGTCTTGAAATACATCAAATGGATGTAAAGACGACATTCTTGAATGGTGAATTGGATGAAGAGATTGACATGGAACAACCAAAATGGTTTAATGTTCCTGGACAAGAACAGAAGGTGTGCAAACTTGTAAAATCCTTGTACGGATTAAAACAAGCACATGTACAATGACATGAGAAATTTGACAAATAGATTTTTTCAAGTAGGTTTAAAACGTGTGTGTACACTAAATCAACTCAAAAAGGATATGTCATTGTGTGTCTCTATGTAGATGATATGCTGATAATTGGTAGTAATCATGAAATGATTCAGTCTATCAAGAAAGTGTTATCCAGCAAATTTGATATGAAAGATTTGGGAGTAGCTAACCTAACTCTTCATTTATCAAAGAATAATGGCTCAAGTGTATCGTAATTAGAGTATTCGAGGATCATCAGAAGTCTGATGTATCTCACGAATTGCACACGACCTGATATCGCTGAAGCTATGAACAGGCTTAACAGATATACGAGTAATCCAGGACATAACCACTGGAAAGCCATAATAAGAGTTTTGAGGTATCTGAGAGAAACTTCAAAATATGGGCTACATTATGAGAGATATCATGTTGTTCTAGAGGGATACAACGATGCTAACTGGATATCTGATACAATGGATTCCAAATCTACGAGTGGATTTGTTTTCACACTTGGTAGTGCAGTCGTGTCATGGAAATCCTCGAGGCAAACATGTATTGTCCGATCTACTATGAAGTCAGAGTTCATAGCATTAGACAAAACAGCGGAAGAAGCGGAATGACTTCGAAACTTCCTGGAGGATATTCCAAGTTGGCCCAAACCGGTGCCAACGATAAACATACATTGTGATAGCCAATCGGCTATTGGGAGATCCCAAAATACAATGTATAATGGTAAGTCTCGAAACATACGTTGGAGACATAATATCATACGTCAACTGCTCTCAAGTGGCATTATATCGATCGATTATGTTAAGTTGAAGGAAAACCTAGCAGATCCACTTACTAAAGGTTTACCTATATAGCAAGTTGAGAAGTCATCGAGGGGAATGGGCTTGAAGCCTATAAATTAAGAATTGTCACTGTGGAAACTCAACTTAGCTGACTGGAGATCCCAAAATCTAGGTTCAAAATGGACAACTGAAACTTTGTGCAATTCAAAACAAGCACTGAAGAGTTTTGTACTCTTTCCCATTCCGATAATGACGCCGAGTGTTGTCTGTCAAGGTTAGGATAAGCTAAGGCTTTTAATGATCACTATATTATGATATGAGTCTTAATGGGGGTAAATGCAGATTACATCTTCATAGTAGATCATCTATTTCAAGTAAGAAGTGAGGCCGCTTCCATGTGATTTTACAGACTGATTTCCCTAAAGTGATTGATGAATCCAATACCGCTGTTCATGGCCAAAATGAACACAACCGTAGAACGGGAAATGGTCGAAGTAAAGCTGTGTGTTGGCAATTGTCTTGGTTTACACCAACGGCAGAACAGTTCAAGACTATGGGTCACTGATTTGCCAAGTAAATTCGATTGTCATTCACTAGGAAATCTTCAAGGCGAAAGCTACCTATTTCGATACAGCTTTAGTTTATGAAAACTCTCTCTAGTGTCTGCATGTATTTTAGAGAATTGTGGGGGATTGTTGAAATTCTCTAATTATATTGTTTGGATGGAGAAGAGATCCTTGGATGGTACCCCAAGGGGACATGTCCTCCTATTTAGAAGAAAACTCCAAATGATGCATGGTAAGGGGTATAACCCTTGGGAGGGTTACACCCCAACCAAATGGTGCCCTTAAGGCACACTTCCATGTCTATTTAAAGGGCTTTGGAGGTTCATTCTATGTATTCAGTTGAAGGAAAAAGTCTTGTGTTTCACTATTTTTTTTTAGTCAAGAAAGAGTTCCCTCCATTTTCAAGTTCGAGATCTTGTTAAGGAGTGTCCCTTGAACAAGAGAAATTTGTGTTATCCTGTGAGAACATTAGCCACAAAATCCGTAGAGCACTGAGACATGGCTGATAAGTTCTTAAGGACAGAGAATCTTCTCGACCTGCACTATTGCATTCGTCATTTTTCCAGGTTTTCTTCACTTTAAAAGTTTTAGGGTTCTTGCATGTGAAAGTAGATCTACTTTTGAATTATGTGTTTCGATTGTTTAAAACATGTTAATTTTATGTTTAATGACACTAAACCACCAACAACATCTTTTCAAGGTTTAAATCCTAAAACCCAGCTTTCTATGTTTTTAATTAAAACCCAATCTTTTTCTTTTATAGCAATCAATGATTATATTCTAAGTTTTTTATGATAATCAATAATTTATATTCTAAATCAGGTTCTTTTCCTTTTTATGATAATCAGTAATTATTTCATACTTAAGGTTTTTATGGTAATCAATAATTATATTCTAAATAAGTTTTTTTTTTTTTTTTTTGTTGGTAAGGTAATCAATACTTATATTCTAATCAATGTTTTTTATTTTTATTTTTATTTTTTATATTAGCCCGTATTTATGGATGGGCTATTTGCTCTCTATAAACTACTTTAAACACTATATTACTTTGTACACTCATCTACTAAATTTAAATTAGTTATTTTTAATTGTACATTCTTTAAAATACCAAAAATAACCCTCATTTAAACACACTCATAAAAATATTTAGCACATTCAAAAAATAATTTAGAACACTCATATTTTATTAAATTTTATTTGGTTAAGAAATTAACAACAAACTAATATATGTTTCTAAAAAGAAAGAATCAAGTCCTTAAACATAGCATGCTATCAAAGGGAAAACAAGAAAAATATTGTTAAAACCAAAAAAAAAGAAAAAGAGGAGCGCCTGTAACTATAAATGAGAGAAAGACATTTATTATTTTATTCCATAAAGATATCAAAAAAAAGAAATAAATTTATTTTAATTTTAATGTTTTTTTAGTTCTGTGCAGGGCAATACCGTATTTTCTCTAAAACATTATTATATTTTATTCAGCGGCGTCGTTTAGAACTGAGGGAAGAATAAATTTAACCAAACTTCACAATTCATTTTTCGCGCCAATATATAACAAGAACGGCACCGTGTCGAAAATCTAAGGACTATTTTGTCATTTTAGACGGCAAAGAATCAAGCCGCAAATCTAGAAACGACAGTGGCAGTTAGCGTAGTTGTACCAACCACGGTCCAAGTGCACCGCCTCATACTACTTGCGGGTGTACCGAAACATAACCCGACGCAACAGAAACAAAAATAAAAGGTTATTTTGTAAAATAATAATTAAGTACTCAATTTTTGACAAAAAAAAAAAAAAAAATATCTATATTATTATTATAACAATTTCATGAGGATTTTTAGAACCAAAACTTTAATAGTGGAATTAAGGGAATTTTTTTTTCATTCGATAAATAAGTAATATTTATTATGAAAAGTTGAAAATTTTAAAATTATTTTTTTTTTATTTGAAATTTTAAATGTGTTTATTTATTCATTTTTTTGAAATGAAAAACATATAATTTTTAACAAATAAATGAATTATTTGTACACGTTTCGATTTTATCGAATAGTAAAATAAATAATTTTTAAATTATAAATGAAGAAAAGAATAAATTTAAAATATTCATAATAAACAATACGCATATTATTTATAGAATGGACAAATGATAATTTCGGGTATACTATTTTATAATAATTTTAACACCAAAAAGGTTATATAAAAAAAAACAGCTATACGTTTTCCGTAATTTTCACGGAAAAATTTCGCGTCCAACCACAGATTTTCTCGAGAAAATTCAAACCGTCTGTCTTACCTTCATCTGAAAAAATTCACCTACACGATATACATTTTACATGCAGGTCAGTATGGTTCTCTCCCCGCAAATATCTTCTGTAGGAACTAAATTGCTAAGTAAAATCGTAATTTTCCTCTAATTACTGAATTAGGGTTTGGTTTAGGGTTCATGTACTTCTGTGAATTAGGATTTTCGAAGGTTCTACCCTTAACATCGTTGTAACTTGGATCTGATCAAGTGAATTTTTGAGTTTTGGTTTAGTGATCTGTGAAGTCGTTATATTGGACCAAATTAGTTATCTGTGAAGTCGTTATAATGGACTAAATTTAATCTATGATTTTTTAATTTTTGCTGTGTATAATTTTTTTATGCTCGTGGATGTATGCTTTTGAGTTGTAATTAATCAGGCTTGCTTCAGTGAGTGACTTATATATGTATATGTTTAAGTTGTTAGTAATTATATTGCTATCAAGAATTAGACTCTCAGTCCGTCCATTGAACAAAGTGATGCTTTGGGACACTGTTTGTTTTATGTGGAATTTCAATTTCCTTTCAGCTGAAGGGATGGCAAATGATACACGATCTGGTTGGGAAATTAGGGATGATGAAAATAGTATTTCAAAAGGGAGGCAGGCCTGTGGGAATGGAGTGACTATTTCGAGCACTGAAAGTCCAGATACATCTAGTCTAAGGAGGTCATCAAGGGAAACATCATCATCAAAGAAAAATACGACTATGGAAACACCACCATCGAAGAAAAATATGACTTCAGAAACACCTTTATCGAAGATAAATATGACTTCAATTCCTTCAAGAATCAGGAAGTCTGAGCGTATTGAGAAGCGGACTTCGACAACTCCTCCAGTTCAGAGGAAATCAGAGAGAGTTGAGAAGCAGACTGAGTCGATCCCTTTGAGAAGGTCCGAAAGGGGTAAAAAGCTCTCCTCACCCAGTTCCTTAGATTCAAAAAAATCTGATAAAAGCTTGGGCTCATCAGAGATGAGACGAAATAAAGAGAAAAAGGAGAAAAGTGTGAAACAATTAACTCTGGAAACCAAAGAAGTTGGCTGTGAAAGTGAAAAACAGGATGCAGAAGGAGTCCAGGTGCAAAAGAGTAGAATAAAGGCACATTCTTATAGGGCATTGCTCAAGCGAAATAAGAAGGTTAAAGCTAAAGGTAATTAGGTATCGTGTAGGCTGTATCTTCCTTCAATATTCTTAAACGATGCTCATTGTTTTAAAATCATGCTGTTTCCTGAGAGTGAATGATTGTGAAAACTATTCCATAAGCATAAACTACGAGCTACTGACATTTTGTGGCTATGATGCTAGGAAATGCTCCATTCATTTATATGTTTATGTACAATTGCTTTGTAGTTCTAGGGAATTTTATCTGTTACAAAATGATTAGTTGTGCTACTTTGTAGAATCATCTTATATTTTAATGCTTCACTTATAGATCAAAATAAGGAGCTGAACAGGATAGATAAGTCCTCTCAGGGATACAGCAGCAATTGTGAGGATGACACCTCTGAACAAGTTAATGAGGTCAGAGTGATAAACAGTGATGCTGAACAGGCACACATGGAATGCTCTGCAGAAGAAAATTTGCAGTCACCTGATTTGTTAGAGTATACAGTGGAGAATGGAACACTTGATGATGATATTGGTTTGAAAAGAGATCAAAATGTTGTGCCTTGGAAAAGAAAAAGAAACGAAGTGGACATGGTTTTTGATGCTTCTGCTGTTGCAACTAAAGAAACAACTGTCTGTCAGGCCGATGCTACCTCTTTATCACCAACTAGTTGTCCTGAAATACATCGTGATAAGAAGCAAAGGTATTGCATCATACATTATCTGTTTGACTTCATTTCCTTGAATTTAGTCTAGTAAATGCTTTGTCAGTAATTAAGTGCTGTTCTACTTCTTTCATTAACAATAGAAGTTGTGAAAATAGAGGAAATCCATGTAAAACTGTATAGAGTGGGCTTTACCTAGCCATTAAACTACACTAAAAAGGAAATTAGATATACCATAATTACATAATAGAATCCTAGAGATTATTTCTATAACTCTAGCAATCCTAAAGTTACTTTCCTAATTGTAACACGCGCGTGTGGTACGTACACACTGAGAAAGAAAAAAGAAGAAAGATGGTCACCCTAGCCCTAGGACCAGCCTGTCATTTGAAAATAGAGGAAATCCTCTTTTTTAATGAATGAATGTAAAACTGTACGGAGTGGGCTTTATATAGCCATTATACTACACTAAAAATGAAATTAGATCTATCATAAGTACATAATAGAATCGTAGACATTATTGCCATAACTCTAGCAATCCTAGAGATAATTTCCTAATTCTAACAGAAGTAAATACTCACTGATACTTTCTTGAGTGATACTCTGATCTCATTCGCAGTGCATGATACATTCTGTTTCTGGAGTTGAATAACTGAGTTTATGTGTCTTGTCTGATTGTTTATGTTCACTGAGATCTTTAGTTCCATCATCCTTGCTTAGCTGATTTGGAGCTTGGTACATTGGTTTTTTTAGTTTTATATGTATACAGTTTCGTTCAATTTTATAGATCATTGTGGCATTTGGTTTTTTGTCTGTAGCTACTGCTTTGGTCCAGAGAGGAGGATGTAGTTTCTTTCATTTTGATGTTCTTTATTGGTTTAGTTGAAGCACTGACAAAAGAACCCTAGGCTTATAATTTAAAGTTGATACGGACATTATTTGTGATGGTAGGTCTCTTTTGTTTTTGGGGCAATATATAATTTGTTTATGGATTATATGTCTTCTGGCATTCCATTGTAATTTTGTAACACTACTCAAGAGTTATGTATTTATTTGAATTACAAGTATTTTGCAGGGTCGACAGTGATTCAACAGAGCAGGGAATCTCGTTGTCTTGTTTTCCAACATCAAAAGAAAAAGTGGATGGGGATTTATGTCACTCCTCTATTGCTGAGGTTGGTGTGACTGTCTTTTCTTTTGTACTTACAATATTTATCTGTCCAATTATCAAGTGTCTTATCCTCCAGGCTGTTCCTACTTCTAGTAGAAAACTTGTTTGCTTTCTGTATTGTTTTTTTTTTAAAAAAACGTTTATAAGTGTTTCTTTTGTTTCTGCTCAAAAATAGTTACCAAGTGTGTTTGTTTTTCTTTAAGATGGAATACTGATAGTCTGATATAAGTTAATGACAATTCCATTGTATATTATGCTTGATGTAGATTGGAGGCTAAATTGAGCAGTAAGAAACTATTATCCTCTTCTATCTATATTTTTTCCTGTATGGTGCTCCCACATGGTTTGTGCTCTCTTCCTCGTGAGTCGTGACAAGTGTGGATTTCATTTGCAGATTGATCTTCCGTCTTCCATCTGTCTGCTAACTTAGCAGCACATATGTCTTGTTGAATATGCCATAATGCTGGTTAAATGATAGAGGCACCCATCTTCTTATCTTTTCCTCTGTCTTTTTTTTTTTTTTTTTTTTTATTGTGTCAGTCAAAGAGGTTTCCATAAGTGAGGAATAAAGTGTTATTGTTTAATCTACATCCATATGTTACTTATGGTTGCTAAAAAGCTGACTGAAAGTAGGATTGTCCTTTTCAATGCTGTATGTATCAGTTCCAGTCCTCCTGACATACCCTCCTTTAGTAATCATAACTCTTGTAGTACTTATAATTGAATTTACTTCAGATCTACTTGTTAACTTGTGAGACATGGTGAGGCTGAGCACAGGACTTCATATCATTTATTGGGAAAAAAACCAGTAGGTAGATTTTTTTTTGGCATTCCCCCCTCCTTTTTTTTATTGGTATAGGATATCATATTTTATTAATTTTGTATTAGTCATTTTAATTTTCTCTTCCCCTGCCATATAGGATCGTAATTTTCTAGAAAGATCTTTTTATTTCTGGTCTTTGCTAATATGTGTGCAAGTTAAGTAAATGGGCTGTGCCAGGATTGATTTACTGAAAAACTCTACTTAATTGTTTTGCATTTATATTGGATGAGTCATTGATCTTGTCATTTTGTCATTTTTTCTAATGCATTGCATTAGGATAGAGGGGAACTTCAAGTCGGTACGACCACAGAACTTGCTGCAAAGTGCAAGAACCAGATGCAACAAAATGGATTTCATGTTAATATTCCTGCATGTGTCGATGAAAACACATGTCTCATCTGCAAGCGTGGCGGAAAGCTCTTGTGAGCCTTTCTTTATTTACGTATTTATTGTTGCAAGTGTATTTTATTGATTGATAACCATGGAAGTTAAGCATTTGCATGATTTTACTGTAATTGCTGCATTTGGATGCCTTAATTTGTGCAATATATGAATTGTGGATTTTAATATTTAAGTTTTGTTTGTATAAATGAGACATATGCTTACCTTCAAAAATGAGAACAACAAATCTATTGCATTTTACACCTATATTCTTTTGGTCTTGTATTGGATTTTCTTGATGTTATAAATGGATCAATTAGTGTTTTTATTTGTTATTGTTATTGTTTTGGATGCTTCTCTTGGATACCTCATGTACGCCCACCCAGATTGCACCTCATTTGGTGTTGTTTTACTGATTCCAAATTACGTAAAGGACTAGGGAAATATTGAACTGCGCTGCGGTGTACTTGTTTTTGAGAAATTTTATTTTTTATTTATTTTTTGTATCAGCTATTTTCTGATGTCATTCATTGGTTGTGTTGGCTGCGATTATTACTAGAGAAAAACATACATGTGATTTCATGTGTACTGGAGGATATTTGTTGTTCTTGTGGTGTCATATTATTATCATTTTCTTTTTTAACTCAGGATGGTTGGTTCTCAGTTCTCTCCCTGTGGAATTTGGGTTAAGCTTCATGAGAAAAAAATTTAAAGAAGCCTATCTTTCTATCATGGGGAGGTGGTAGCTAGTGTGCAAAAAAATTAAATAGTCAATTCCTACGATTTAAGTCGTTTACAAAAACTCTACAAGGTACAAAGAGTGAGCTAAAGACGGGGAAATGATAGGCAACAAAACTGCATTCTCAATAATTCCATCTTTCATTATGGGGAGGTGGTAGCTAGACACCCTAACTGCTAGGCAATTCTACTACAATTATGCACAATGACATTGCACACCTAAATTTCCTTTCGAAAGTGGATAGTGCATGACCGCTAAGTTATGCAAACCTGAGGTTCTGCTGAATAATGAGAAATGAAGCAGCAAATAATTGACCGTTTCATCAACTCTTTTATGCATGATACCAGCAGACCAGCTAAGTACAAAGGTTACCTTATGAAACTTGTAGCTGTAAGAATCCAAGTGAAAGTCAGGGAGCTAAAAAGTCACTTCAGTAGAATCATCAGCTTGCCACATAATTTTCCTCTGGAAATTACTCTAATAATCTTTTTTATACCTACCTGAATGATTTCAAAATGCGATGTTATTCTTGGCCTCCAGCATTTTGATACTGAGTGGGTTTAGCTACGCCACTGAAGGAAGATATTCTTACTCTCACTACTGTACACTCTTGTGTGTTTCTAGAAATCGAATCAACAGATTTTGCATTTTATAGAAAATTATTAATGAGAAAACACTTTTCCCTCTCACCAACTCACTTGATGATTAGTATTCTATTAAGTTGCAGGCTTCTCATTGTATTTGCTGAATTTTTATATTTTCCCCTGCCAATTGTCTCTGCATTATTAACTTTTGGCCTGAAACATATTTTAAGAATGATCCTCTTTGATTTTCCTATGTCTATTAGTTTTAGGGAATATTTTTACTAGTACTGAAAGTCTACTAACATTTCTATAGTAGACTAGACAATTTATTTTATTGACAAGTATATTAGAAGAGGTTCTCTTATGAATTATTTATTGACAAGTATATTGGAAGAGGTTCTCTTATGAAGTTAACTTCTCTTTTTTAATTAGTACACTCACTTGGTTTCCTATCAAATATATATATAGTTAATGACATGTTTGTGCATAATAACTTTGCACATTTCAATTCTCATGCTTCCAGTGTTCTCATTACACTTTTAAAAATATTGCCATACTGCTTACACCTGTGTGTATTTATCTCAAGTTGCAGAGCTTCTAGTGTAATTTGCATTGTGCAATAGTTGTATTAAAATTATTTTTATTTACTCTTTTAATTGAGTTTTACTGCTTCCCGGATTTTGTTCTCTTATAATCTTACGTTCAACATCAGGTGCTGCGATGGAAAAGGTTGCAAAAGAAGTTACCATATTTCTTGTCTAGATCCTCCTTTGAAGGATTTTCCTCTAGGAGTATGGCATTGTGCACAGTGTGTTAAAAAGAAAATAGAATCAGGCGTACATTCATTGTCAGAAGGAGTAGAGTCAATCTGGGATGCTAAAGAGGTGGAGGTATTAGATGGTGATGGTAATTCTCTGTTTTCTTGAGTTGCATTGGAGTTGTTTGTATGTGTAGTGTCCAATGGAGGTGTTAGGATTTAGGAATAATGAGTTGTTTGCAAAGTTTTTTCGACTGTGGTTTCTCTCTTGTTACTAACATGATGATAGTTGGTTATTTAATTTTTCCTTATAGGGTTGATAAGGCAGAAGGAATATTTTGTTAAATACAAAGGTCTTGCACATATTCACAACCGTTGGGTCCCAGAAAGCCAACTGCTATCTGAAGTTCCCTTGCTTGTTGCAAAATTCAACCGGAAACAGCAGGTCTGCTATTCCTTCAATTGATTAATCCTTTAGATTAAGATAAGAGGAAATATTTTACTTGTTTGCTTCATGTCATAAATATATTAGTGTTTCCCTAAGTAAAATGTTGACCGTTCATCAGGCTGTGAGGTGGAAGCAAGAATGGACACTGCCACATCGTTTGCTACAAAGAAGATGTTTAACATCTTCCATGCAGCATGATGAACAGTTTAGAGAGCTTTCAGGTGAAGATTCTGATTGCCATTATGAGTGGCTTGTGAAATGGCATGGTCTTGGTCATGAACACGCTACATGGGAATTGGAGAACGCTTCCTTTATCCATTCTCCTCAAGGACAAAGTCTAATAAGAGACTATGAAGATCGTCGCAAGAGGGCCAAACAAGCTTCTTCATCTAGCATAGAAAAGGTTCTGTGGACCCACATTTGCAGTTTGCAATTATCATTTATATTATGTAGTTGTTTTTCTTTTAAAATACTGTTTCAGTGAAATACCTGGCCCAGCAAGATTTAAGGAGAAACGGATAATCACATGCAATCCTAAGCTTTTGTTTTGTATATTAAATTGTTAGATATGCAAATGTTCTCGATCAGGGCAGCTTCTTGCAGATTTAAATTTCATTAAAATGTTTATGTTAGTACTTGAAATTTATTTAATTTTAAGATTTTCAGATTTGTTGTCTTAAGGTTCTGAGCATGGGATAATGCTTTATGCTAGTTTTTATTTATTTTATTAGTTTATTTACTGTGTTTTCCCCTGATTTTACCTGCTGTGTGGACTTATAATCAACTATCTGCAGGAACAGAACCTAAAAACAAATTTTCCTGTCAAATTGTCACGCTTGTCTGCTGGTTGTTCATCTGGATTTGATAATAACCTAGAGTGTGTTAACAAACTCCTTGAGTATTGGCACAAGAGAAAGAATGCTATTGTTTTTGATGAACAGGTGAGTTTGAACAACCATACTGCTATATAGGTCCATGAATGAATCTGATCTTAATCTGATGTTTCAATATTCGATGACAGCCGTTTCAAAAAAAATATATATTTAGCAAAAAAATTTGATTGGTTTGTTAGCAAGCAATTTTTATTTAAAAGTGATTTGTTCTTCTTTCTATTTCTGTTTGTGGGATAAGAAAATTTTAGCTCATTCTGCAGAACTATAAGATCTGGGGCTGATAATTCAACAAATAAGAAGAAATACTTCTTGATATTTCAATATGCGGCTACTGATGAATTCTATATTTGCAGGATCGAATTGTGAAGGTGGTTTTATTTATTTTATCATTGTTATCGGACGTGACTCGGCCATTTCTTATCATATCACCTTCCAGTGTGCTGCATTTGTGGGAGGATGAGTTTTTGCGTTCAGCACCATCTGCCGATGTTGTTATTTACAATGGAAACATGGAAACACGAAAATGTATTAGGACATCAGAGTTTTACGAGGAAGGGGGATGCATAATGTTTCAAGCTCTTTTAACCTCTCCTGAAGTTGTAATTGAGGTACAACTGTGAAGCTTGCATGTTACTTTAGCTTCATTATCTGATAACTGAACATTCAAAATTATCAGAACTTGTGGAAAGCTGTTTTGTTCATTTGCTTGGATTCTTTGTGGGGATTGCTATTATCGCACATCCCCTTTTTTCATGTTTAGTCACTGTGGGCATGTTTGCTTGACTTTTGCATGGTTTTGCAGGATCTAAATGTGTTTGAGAGGACAGGATGGGAAGTGATAATAATTGATGAGTGCCAACGTCCTAAAATTTCTTCTCATTTTGAACAATTCAAGATGCCAACTACTTATATGAGGCTTCTCCTTGTCAGTGGTCAACTGAAGGTTTGTTCTTTTTCCTTTACTGTAGGCTGTAGGGATTCTTTACACTAGTTGGCTGGCTCATGGAATTCTACTGGCTTTTGCAGTATAGCATAACAGAGTACCGCAAGATGCTGTCTGTGCTCGAAGATCTTGGTGGTTTACAGGGGAGTAATGACTTGATGGTAGATGCAAATGATAATACTGGTAGTTTGAAAGAGAAGCTGTCGAAATATGTTGCATATGGAGGCAAGCTGGACTCCTCTAGGTTTGTAGAGTACTGGATTCCTGTGCAGATATCCGATGTTCAGCTTGAGCAGTATTGTGCTACTTTGCTTTCAAAATCTTTGTTACTGTGCTCACCCTTAAAGCATGATCCCGTTGGGGCCTTCCCTGATATTCTTATTTCCACTCGAAAGGTTGGATTTATTCAATTGTGTTGCATTAATTATGTGATTACATGAGATTTAGATGATACTACTGAGTCTGTCTTTCATTTGTGCCAGCTATTGAATATTTAATCTAATTCATTAAACATCTGCTATTGGTAATTTGGTATTACCTTGAGTGGGCCTGGATATGGACTGTGCCATATTATTTGAATTTGATTAGTCATGCTGAACAACCTAAATTTTAATCCCAATGATGTGGCAAGTGATTTGTCATTCATCAAGTGGATGGTGATATGGTGTTTAATCTGCACCTTTTGGGATGTCTAGCATTACTCATTTGGTCAAGGTCTAATTGCTATGTAAATGATTCATAATTTGCACCTTTTAGTCTAACATCAAACTTCAAATCTCATTTACTCATCATTTTTTAAAGTTGTTAGGATGAATTTAACGTGAATTGCAACTCAATCAAGATAATCAAATGTTATTGGCTTTTTTTAGGTTCATTTGAGTTTGAATTTGGTAATTTTGTTTCATTTGTCAAGATAGTTGATTATTCATTTTGTTAATGATGACTAATGGATCAATAGGTACCATGATTGTAAATCTTCAGTTTCGGATCATGCATTTTTTTTTTTAATTCTTGGCAGTGCTGTGACCATCCATATCTTGTGGATAAATCCTTGCAAAGTTTTCTCGTTAAAGACCTCACATTGACTGAATATTTAGATGTTGGAATAAAAGCATCTGGCAAGCTGCAACTTCTTGACACGATGCTCTCTGAGTTTAAAAATCAAGGTTCACGAGTCCTTATTCTTTTCCAGGTACATGCTTTCAGACTATCAGTTACTTATTTGTGAACTTTTTTCTTAGTGTGTTTTTAGTCCTTTATGAATTCTGCATTAGTTGAATCAATGCTTCATAACATTGTAATGTCAATATTGAATACTGATTTTATTTGCTTGGGATGGCTATGCATAGTTATAAAGGTTGTGAACCAAAGTCCATCTCGAAATATCCCAAATTATACAAATAAAAATACACGCAAAAAAATCTTAAACCACAACTTTTTCGTTTAATGAAGTATCAACAAATTCATTAGAAATTGAAGCTGCGAAGCAGCAAAGAACTGAATTTTGTCCCATAGAAGATCAGCCTGCCTTTTAAAAGGTCTTCTGTTTCTCTTCATCCAAATTAGTCAGTGATAGAAAATCCATATCTTCTATATGAAAACAAAGCATTTTCTGCCACACCCAGTCTAGTTAAAGAGTGAGTGTCTCCTTTATTAGTATAGATAACACACCGATTAAAAATGCATTGATTTCTCTCTTGTTATATCACCCTCAACAAGACTATGACAACATACTTCCACAACTCTGGTTTTTCTTTCCTTTACCTAAAGCACAAATTCTCCTTAAGAAAATTTTTACAAGTTCTTGTAAACAGCCTGGCAGATCTAGCTTCCTTACAAAGATTGGATAACTAACTATGCTTTAAATTAGTAGTTAAGTATTCTGCAGAAATTGAGTCCTAGTGATTTCTTTTGGGTATTTTGCTATTTTGAAATCTTTGCATTTCAAGAAAGCTTTCTAGTCTACAAGCAAGGTATCATTGTTTGAGAAAAGCACTGGAGTTTGATTACTGAAGTTGGTGTGTTGGTTTATTTTTGGCATATGGGGTTTGAAGAATATGCTCAACCAATATATATTATCCAGTGTTCTAAAATGCGCCTAGGGCGCCTAAGCGGGGCCTAGGAAATTAGTTGTTAGACAGTTAAAACCTAATATTTTCCAGCATCATAAATAATCCAAATCATGCAAATTCAACCAAAATTAAATAAAATATAAAATCCAAACTTAATCCACCATATCAAACATCAAAATCCAAACTCAATCCATCAAATATCCTTTAATTAAGTCCAGAATTAGAGACCAAACTCAAAATCCAAAAAAAAAAAAAAAATCACAATAAAACAAAATTAAAGTTACTAAATCTTCTAATCATCCACTAATTCTTCTCCATATCCTGCAAGCATGTGTTCTTCATTCGATTCAAACTCAATATCATTCTCCTTAGGTTCATCAGAATCAAAATCTTCTTCATCAAGTTTTCTGTATTCAGCATTCCTAGCGTTTTTTCCGATGTTGTAACATTTCAAGTTCACCGTATCAAAGGACACAAAGATTAGATTGTTTAATCGATTCACATTTAGTCTATTCATTTTCTTCGTGTGAATCTACATAAATAATTTAAATAAATCAATTAATATTAACAATTCCAATACAAAATAATAAAATATTTAACAAATATTAAATACCCATGTTAAGGACAAACAACTCTTCACAGCAAAATTAAACAAGAGAAAATAAATGCACTAGCTTTTTAGGACTAGCAGCCTTCCCTTTCTAGCTTCTGAGGCTAGGACATCCTTAATTTCCCAAAAGTAACCGTATCATTTCCCATCATTGCCTCCCCTCTTTTAACAACCAAATTCATAAAAGACAAAAATAACAATTAAGAGAATGACATAACAGAATGCCTTGATTTCTAACAATTGGCAAAATAAACAAGTGACATGTGGCATTATGAAATCAGCTCCAATCTTCACTCATTACTGGGCCTGCCAGCATCAGCCCCTCACTAGTCCAGTCCATTACGCAATGACTGAATATCCAGCCCTGCACTTCCATTGCCCTCAGTGTCCTCTTCTCTTGTCACATTAGAAACAACAGTTGGTACTTTCTTTTTCCTAGCCTTTACTCTTCTTGCATAGACATTCTTCAAGGGCCTATCAATCCCCTCCCTAAATCCTTAACCTTGTCCTCAAGGTTAAAGTTTGGAAATTGCTCCGCCATATCCATTGCTAACTCCCAAGAATTATCACACTCCGGCAAATTCGTCCACTTGACCAATACCTCATTCTGGCCATTCAACAACTTCCTGCATTCTCTAATAGCTTCAGGTACAACTATCAATTCCAACTCCTCATTGAGGTTAGGTGGTAATGGCTGACTTGGAATTCCAGAGGGAGCCTTCTTTAATTAGGAGACATGAAACACAAGGTGTATGGTAGTTGAAGAGGGTAAATCCAGCCTGTATGCTACTTCGCCAATCTTGTCAGTCACCACAAAAGGGCCATAAAACCTGGGACTCAATTTTTGAAATTGCCTCTTTGTTAGAGACTTGAACTTATATGGCTGAAGCTTCAAAAAGACTCTTTGTCCTGGCAGAAAGAACACATCTCTTTTTTTTCTATCGGCTGCTTGTTTCATTTTACATTGAGCTGCTGCTTCTTCTTGAGTTGCTCCAACATTGCATTTCGGTTTCTCATCAACACATTTATATCTTCCACCAAGGATAAATCACTGGAAAACTTGAGTAGTGTTGGTGGGGTTTTTCCATACAAAGCTTGGAAGGGACTCATGCCTGCTGAACTTTGAAAGGTGGTGTTATACCAATATTCCGCCCACGGTACCCATTTTGGCCACTGTCTGGGTTGACCAATAACAAAGCATATTGGCTATAATAGACTATCGGATGTTTATTTTGCATCAAAACTGCTCCTAACCCAAATCCAGACGCATTTGTTTCCACCACAAATGTTTTTCAATGCTTCAAAGGCTTATTGTGCTTGACTACTCCATTTAAAGGCATTTTTCTTCAACAGTGACGTGAGGGGTGCATCCAACTTTCCGTAATTTTTAACAAAACGACAATAATATCCAGTTAGTCCTAGAAAGCCACGTAATGACTTTATACTAGTGGGTACTGGCCAATTCGTCATACCATGCAACTTAGCTGGATCAGTGGCCACTCCTTGGCTTGAAATTATATGGCCTAAATACTCGAGGCTTCCTTGTGCAAAACTGCACTTCTTCCGGTTCACCATCAATTCATGCTGCATCAAGATCTCAAAAACCACTTTCAGATGCCCCATATGTTCAAAGAAGCTCATGCTGTAAACTAGTATGTCATCAAAAAACACCAGGATAAACCGGCGAAGGTGTGGTTTAAAGATCTCATTCATCAACGCTTGGAAGGTAGAGGGAGCATTCGTTAAGCCAAAAGGCATAACTAAAAACTCATACTGACCTTAATGTGTGCGAAAAGCTGTCTTCTCAGTGTCTTATTCTCTCACCCGAATCTGATGATATTCTGATTTAAGATCCAGTTTTGAGAACCATTTCGCTCCATGTAACTCATCCAACAACTTATCAACTACTGGAATAAGGAATTTATCTGGCATTGTTAACTTATTTAAAGCTCTGTAATCAACACATAGTCTCCACCCTCCATCTTTTTTCTTTACCAGCAAAACAGGACTAGAATAAGGACTGTTACTACGCTTGATAATCCCAGCTTCCATCATCTCACCCACCAGCTTCTCAATCTCTGTTTTCTGATAGTGAGGGTAACGATAAGGCCTGATGTGAGGGGGGGGGGGGGGGGATAGCGCCCGTTTTCAACCGAATGGCGTTATCATGTTTCCTAGCTTTAGGTAAGCCTATATTGGAAACAAATACAGTGGAAAATTCAGAGAATACCCTTTGCAGCTCCTTGGAATTCTCATTCAAACCCCCGTCATCACATTCAACATTACATAACTCTCCCACCTCAAACTGTACCTGCTCTGCAGCTTCCTTTACTTCAATTAATTAGGAACCCCTGGTCTCCATTTCAAATATTCCTTGAGAGAAACCACTGCCTTGGATAAAGTAGGATCCCCTTGCCCTACAAACTCCATTGTAAGCTTTTGAAAATTCGAAGAAATGTCCCCCAACGTTTGCAACCATGAGATACCCAACACCAAATCCGCACTTCCCAATTCAAAAACATGAAACATTGCACATATTTGAGCCCTCTGTACCAGTACTTCCACCCCATGGCATACTCCTCCTTTCACACAAACCTCATTGCCCACCTGCCCTATAAATTTTCTGCCGCTATCAACAGGAATCCTTAACTTCTCCACAATCTCAGATGATATAAAGTTATGGGAGGCCCCACTGTCCACTAAAATTACCACATCATGCCCACTAAGCAGCGCATGAATTTTCAGAGTTTGATTATTAGCTGAAAAACCCAAAATTGAATTCATAGATAGTTCCATGGGATTACTTGCATAACTTGTTTTACCCACTACTTTCGGCTGGGCTTCACTGTTTTTTAATTCTTGTGGACCTCCTTCCTCCATCTCTTCAATAATACTGTCATCAGAAATAATGAGTCCATGGAAAGATTTGTTCTTACATTGATGCCCTATATGTCATTTGTCATCACAGTGAAAGCATAACCCTTGTGCGCGACGACGTTGAGCTTCAGATTCGGGGATCCTTCTGAAATTAGGTCGCCTGGAACTAGGGGTGTTCATACGACTCCACCCGAAAGGTCGGATCGGGTCACGGCTTTTGGCCAGCAAACTCGGGTTTGACCTGACCCGACCCGACCCGATGTAAATTATATTATAATTATAATATATATTTTTAATGGTTTAATTGTGATGAGAAAGACTTGTGGCTGGAGTGGCAAAGTTTCTCCTTGGTCTTGAAATAGTGCCAAGTTCGAATCCCACCATCGTAATTCTAAATTTTATTTTTTCCTTCTTTTTAAAAAAAAATGTTGTTGCTTCTGGTGGGATTCGAACTTGTGATTAAATACAAATTTATCTTAGATTTTGGCATTTCAACTACACATATATGTTGTAAATTTTGTATCAACAAAAATATAAAATATATATATTATGTTCACTGCAGATTATGCGACCCGACCCGACCCGCTTTTTTTGAACCGATCCGTTGTGACCCGACCCGTGAACACCCCTACCTGGAACCCCATGATGGATTAGGGTTTTGAGAATTGGAGGCCTGAATTCCAGTCGTTGTGGTCGCACGACGTTCAGAAGTTGTTTTCGTTGCCACTATAAGTGGTGCTTCTGGTAATCGACCCCATTTCCCCATAAACCCAATTCCATTTTCACCTTTGTTCATTTGTGAGGAGGTCGACCCCTTACCAAGATGAGAGTTTCCCACTCCTTGACTCAAACTTGAGTAGCCAAACCCAATCCCCTTTTTTTGCATTTCCTAACCCACTGTTGTTAAACTTCTGCCTTTTTTTAATTTGTCGGGCCTTATCCACAACCCAATTTTTCTCCTCTATCCCTTGGGCGAACTCCATTAAGCTAAGTAAATTATTGGGCTTGCTAAGCTTAACCTCAGCCTTTATATTTTCTTCAGTAAGCCCATTCAAGAATGCCCCCATCAACATCTCTTCTCCTACATCTATCAGTGAGGAAGAAACTTGTTCAAAGGCGTCTGTGTAATTAGTTAGCGACACATCCTATTTGATGAAGAGCCACCAAATCCCCATGAGCATTACCCTCTTGAGAACCCATAAATCTCCTCCATATCGCTGTTTTAAAGGTAACCCATGTTATTACAGGTGCTCGAACTTCTACCCATTGGTACCAACTCAGGGCTTTTCCTTCCAAACAAATTACTGCTGCTGCTACCTTCTCTTCATCGTTGATCCAATTCATGGGAAAATAGCATTCGGCCCGAAACAACCATCCTTGTGGATCTTCACCTGAAAATATAGGTAACTCCAGTCGCCTTTCGCAGAAGTCAAACAATGATGCTGTGACCTTGTCGCTGGTCTCTTCAATAGTCTTCTCAGCAGGTTCTTCAGGAGAAGAATAAGCTTCCTCTTCAGCTCTGCCCTTCCCTTTATCAGCTGCTTTTTCTTTTTTCAGCATCTCCTTGATTTCCAGTATACCTGCTCTCATTTCTTCCATTTCCCCTTTCAAACTTCCCACACTTTTCTAACTCCTCTGTTCTTGCTTCCATTCTTGATTTGACCATGCCAGGACTTTAATGCTCTGATACCTTTGTTAAGGACAAACAACTCTTCATAGCAAAATTAAACAAGAGAAAACAAATACACTAGTTTTTTAGGACTAGCGGTCTTCCCCTTCTAGCTTCTAGGACTAGGACCTCCCTAATTTTCCAAAAATAACCGTATCCTTTTCCATCATTGCCTCCCCTCTTTTAACAACCAAATTTATAAAAGACAAAAATAACAACTAAGAGAATGACATAACAGAATGTCTTGAATTCTAACAAAATTGGCAAAATAAACAAGTGACATGTGGCATTATGAAATCAGCTCCAATCTTCACTCATTACTGGGCCTGCCAGCATCAGCCCCTCACTAGTCTAGTCCATTACGCAATGACTGAATATTCAGCCCTACACTTCCATTGCCCCCAGTGTCCTCTTCTCTTGTCACATTAGAAACAACAGTTGGTACTTTCTTTTTCCCAACCTTTACTCTTCTTGCATAGACATTCTTCAAGGGCCTATCAACCCACACCCCTAAAAGTGCACCAATTTCGTTCGCCTCCGGATGAACTAGTAATTAATGAAAGGATTCTTTTTTCCATTTTTAGCAAGTTAGGTGTATGATGTCCATATGTACGCCACCATTAAACTACAAATTAACATAAATAATTTAAATGAAATATACTAAATCTTATATAATATGCTAAATAATTAAAATGAATACTTTGTTTTTACCTGGATTAAAAAATTAATAGATACCCCACATGCTTTTGCCGCCACTTCTTTACCAAAAGCATCATCTTTTGACTTATACGAAGTCAACTCCTCATTTATTATCTTACTTCGCATATTAATGTCGTTAGGAAAGAAAGTCTCCACAACCGTAAATACCTTGTCTATTTTCACATCATATTCAATGCTTGTATCCTTATAGTAGTAGTAAGGATTTAATAGAGAAGCGACTCAATGCAATAGAGTATCAAGTCGACCTTTGATTTTGCTATCAATAATCTCCAAGATTGGCCAATAATTATTCTCAATTTTGTTCAATGCCTCCTTTATCTCTTCCATTGCCTTCTTTAGCTCTCCATATACAAAGCCTATGGATGATTTTCTATCCTCATCAACTAGTCGAAGCACCCTCACCAAATGTGCAAACACCTTCACCATGGCAAATGCCGCTTTCCTTTTAGCTTGCTTTGACATACGTACTCATCTCATTCTCTACTAGCAGACATGGTTCACAAACTTTCTTTTTTTTCAATCAAACTTTGTAAAGTTAAGAAGGTGAGGCTAACCAAATCACTCTCGGCCTTATTATGTCCCTCTTTTTTGTAAATGACCTCATCATGGACAAAGTTTTGTGATGGACATAAACAAAAAAGGTGAAAGCCTCGCACTATTAATGGTATTTTTGTACCTCGGAAATTATATTTCTCTGTAAATATTGCCTCACTCACTGGAGAATCATGAGGGGTTACCACTGTCCACCTATCCGAAGGCCGCAATGCCGAGGGGGCCTTGAATCTAACCCTTCTTCAACTTCATGAATTTCATTCTTCTTCGTCGCCCTCAATATAAACTCCTTACCTTATCTTACTCACACGCTTCTCTTTTTTTATTTTTTTATTTTTTTATTCTCTGTCTCTAAAATGGCTTGTCTACACTTCTCCCGATCATCTTTACTTGACTTTGGACATTTTGCAACATTCCCCGATATATATCCAATATGTTCTTTCATTCTGTAAACTTCTCCGGAGAAAGTTTTCGAACATAACTTGCATTTAACTTTATCCAAGTTATTCGGATCCACTAAAGCCCCATACTCCTATCCAAAATCATTTGATTTATGTTTAAGAGCGGGACTAGACTCCAAATTAGAGGCCGCAGACGAAGAAGCCATGCCCTAAGAATGAGCAACATAGGAATTAATTAATTAACTACTACTAACAGTTAATTAGTTATTAATTATTACCAAATAACAATTAACTATTTAACTATCATAAACCCTAAAATTTAAAACATTAATCAAATTTATTAACTAATTAAGTAACTACTAACGTTTAATTAGTTATTAACTATTAACAATCCTAAACCCTCAAATTTAAAATTAAAGTGAGTAATAAGATCTAGGATTTTAGGTAAAATTAGCAAAATATTGAATAACTGGATTTAGGGTTTTAGGTAAAATTATTTCTTCAAATTATTATCATATTTTGATGAGAAATTTAAAAAAAAAAAAAAGATTAGCCTTACCTTAACAGCTTAACTTGAGTGTGACTCGTGCATGAGAGAGTGAGAGACTGCTTTTTGGAAGCAGTTTGAGAGAGAGAGAGAGGGGAGGAGCAGAACACACAGGCAAGAGAGGAGGGCTGAATGATTTTTTTTTTTTAATATACACCCCCAAAACGCAACGTTTTGGGGGTTCGTGTACCTCCAAAACCTCTAAAATAAAAGAGGGCTGCCGCGCGTGGCCGCCCTAGTCGACCGATTAGGCGCCGATTTCACGCCGACTACTAAACCGCTTGATTACCACCGACGACTAGGCGGTAATTGCCGCGGCCATAAACCGTGTAATGAAAACGCGCCACCTAGGCGCACTGATATTATCATCATCAGAGCAAACATTTGTGGTTTGCTTTGCCCAACACATGCGTGATGCATCATCTTGATGATATTGTGCTACTTAGGTGGGTGGCATATTTCATAGGGAACTGATGGTGTGCATGATAAATATTGATATGGTAGTGTAGCTTAGCACACAACTTCTTAGGGGCCAATTGTATCCTTTAGTTGGGTACCTTAACTTGATTTGTTGCATTTAGAGAGATTTAGAAAAAATAAAATAATCAAAAGAAGAAAGAAAGAAATTGGTTTCATCCAATTAATTGGATTACTTATTTTTGTCTACCTGGTAAGGCATTGACATTTATGTAATTTTTTCACTCTTTATCGAGTCCACTGCTGTTACTTCACAAATTTACAATACAAGTGCACTTTGCCTGAATACCTCTCTCTTTCCACTCTCGCTTCTATCTCATATCAGTTAGTGTTTTGTCCTATTGGTTTTTTGTTTTTGTTTTGTTTTGGTTTGGTTTTTTTACAGTCCCCAAATTGCATGGATATTCTCTTTCTCCATCTGCAGTGGTTGTGTGCATGCATATGCGCACTCTGACACCATGCATTTTACTTAGTTCAGTTGTTCTTATTTGGATATCTGTTGACAGTCGAGTGGTGGTGGGAGGGAGTCTAACTCTATTGGAGATATATTGGACGACTTTGTACGTCAAAGATTTGGTTCAGATTCTTATGAACGTGTGGATGGGAATGTTTTAGATTCAAAAAGGAAATCTGCTCTGCACAATTTTAATAATGGGAGTGAAAGGTTTGTGTTTCTTTTAGAAACCCGTGCTTGTCGTTCCAGCATCAAACTGTCTTCAGTTCATGCTGTTATTATATTCCATAGTGACTGGAGTCCAATGAATGACTTAAGAGCCTTGCAAAGGATAACTCTTGATTCACAGCTTGAACAGATAAAAGTA